>JAJAGP010001497.1:0-153206 GCA_025084515.1 Ancistrus triradiatus
ATTTTCTTACAATTGCTCCCACAGCTGATTTATTCACACCAACCTGCTTGCCTATTGTAGATTCTCTCTTCCCAGCCTGCTGCAGGTCTACAATTTTGTTCCTGGTGTCCTTCGACAGCTCTTTGGTCTTGGCCATGGTTGAGTTTGGAGTCTGACTGTTTGAGGCTGTGGACAGGTGTCTTTTATACAGGTAACGAGGTCAAGCAGGTGCCATTAATACAGGTAATGAGTGGAGGACAGAAGAGCTTCTTAAAGAGCTTCTGTGAGAGCCAGAAATCTTGCTTGTTTGTGGGTGACCAAATACTTATTTTCCACCATGATTTACAATTAAATTCTTTAAAAATCCTACAATGTGATTTCCTGGATTATTTTTTATCATTTTGTCTCTCATAGTTGAAGTGTAGCTATGATGAAATTTACAGACCTCTCTCATCTTTCTAAGTAGGAGAACTTGCACAATCAGTGGCTGACTAAATACTTTTTTGCCCCACTGTATGTAAGAATTAAAGTTACCTAATTAAATAAACAAATAAAACGAAATATAAAAATTAAAAGTGAACATTTAAAGAAAATTTAATGAATATAATCAAATATCATAATATGTCAAATCATAAATGAGAGATAATGTAAAACTAAGAGATATTATTATTAAGGGTATAATAAAATAGAAAACTATCTGAGGATATATGAGCATATGAGGAAAATATCAAACAAAAACATTGAATAAAATAATGTAAAAACACACATATGAGCATTATATAGTCACAGGGTCATACTCTGTGTGTGTGTGAGTGTGTGTGTGTGTGTGTGATGCTCACCACTCTGCGTGATTCCTCCTGTATGGTTCCATCCAAACCAAGCTGCTTCATCCCAACTTTATCCAGAAAACTGACTATTACAGCCGAGACGAAACCCAACACACACAGCAGAGTACCTGCACACACACACACACACACACACACACCCTACTGTAAAACAGGAACAACTTGGTATTAAAAATGTTGTGTGTGTGTGTGTGTGTGTGTGTGTGTGTGTGTGTGTGTGTGTGTGTGTGTGTGTGTGTGTCTCACCCCCCCACAGCGTCCACTGCATGCCGTAATGAGCCTCGAAGTGCTGGGTGAGGAAGAAGTTGAGGACGGAGCCGAGGCGAGAAAATGCCAGAGTGAGACCAAACGCCAACGCCAACTCCTTACCTTTAAACCAGAACGCTGTGATACGGTTCTGTACAACTGACACACACACACACACACACACACACACACACACACACACACAAGACAGAAAAGACAGAAAAAGCAGAGAGTGCGATGTCTTAATAAAATACAATGACATCATATCATATCATTCAGTGTAAACGTGTGTGTGTGTGTGTGTGTGTGTGTGTGTGTGTGTAATTGTCAGTGAGTGTGTCAGTGTGTGTGTGTGTGTGTGTGTGTTTGTACTTGTCAGCGATCCGTTGCCAGAGCCGAACAGAAGGCGGCCGGTCAGCATGAGGGGGAGCAGGTACCGAGTTCCTGTAAAATGAGAACCTAAAGCAAAGATGGAGGAACCCAACACACACAGGAAGGAGAAGAGGAACACACCGACTACACACACACGCACACACACACAGAATAGAAATATAATATATTAAAGATGTTACAGATAGTTATTAGAGATGTCTTATAGGTTTGTACACACTCTCACACACACACACACTCTCACTCACACTCTCACACACACTCACAGCGGTTTCCCAGTTTGTCGATGAGGAATCCTGCCATGATCACAACCACAGCATTCCTGTATAGATCAAACACACACACACACACACACACACACGTAATCAATAATCAAATTCATTTAATAACTGTGTGTGTGTGTGTGTGTGTGTGTGTCTCACGTCCAGGCGTAGACGGCGTACAGCAGGTTGTACTCCTGCGGTGTCATGCCGAGTCCCTGCACACACTCTGTCCCATTGATCAATGTGGAGTTCCCACACGTCAGGTTCTACAAGAGAGAGATAATCTGAGTGTGTGTGTACATGAGATATTAATACATCTCTATCTGTATGTGTCTGTATATAAGTGTATGTCTGTGTACCTGTAACTGGGTCTGTGCATGTATATAAGTGTGTATTTGCTCACCCCCTGGAACTGTTGCTGCAATACACTGGGAATGTCGAAGCAGAAATAAGAGCCAAACGTCAGCATGCAGTTAAAGAAGAGCACCACAAACCTGTAATACGCTACACACACACACACACACACACACACACACACACACACACACACACACACACACAATCATAATACAACATGAATCCCAAATTTTATACAACTACTGCATGCACTACACATCTAGAGTATGAAGCCCTGCTTATGCCCCTTATGTAGTGCACTTAGTGTTACACATTACAAATATTTAAATGTACACTGCAGAAGTTGTGGCACCTCGCAGAAGAGCCACTAGTGTTTATAGAACGTGTTCATAGTTTATTAAAGTCACTATGAATACTATGTCATGAGTCTGACTTTACGTACAATAAAAACCTGAGTCACAGGTACGTTTAATTCATTCATACCCATATTAAACACGTTATAGTAAATAATAAACATGGTCTTTTAAACCCACCACTCTACCGCTAGCATTACCTTTCTCAGCCGGTTTCTCCATGCTGCACACTGTGGGAATTTCAGCACAACTGCGCTGAAGACGAAAATAAGTGTTGTTTTTGTTGTGAAATACTAGACCTACAAACCATACACGCAAGCCTCCACAGTGTTACGGATGACTTATCGATCCGCGTTTCTGAGCCACCGCGGCCCAGTAAAGTCACATGATTTGTTGAGATTTTTTTTTTTTTTTTTCAGTGTTTTTATCAGCGCTGAATCAGCCGTTGGCTAATCATCCATGCTAAGCGACGCAGTTTACTCAAAATCAGATCGTTAAAACAATGATAAAAAAATGTAGTTTCAGAGGTGTTAGCTGGTGTTTGTTTACAGAAAATACTTTTGTTCGCGTTTGTGATTTCAAAAGTAGGTTCAAACAGTTAAGACAGTTTGATTGGTTTAAACACTATTTTATACACTAGATTACATTACAGATAGATAAAAGCCATCAAAGGTGATTTAAAGCACTGTTTCAATCTTTCCTGTGCTAAATACTTACATTGCATTATCATTAAAACTTCAGCCTTTCATACAGTACTTAAATACAACCCACCCGTTTTAGTGATGAATTCTCAGCAAACAAAACATAAGTGACTTAGGGTTAAGTGCTATTCCTTTTAACGTTTTAAAACACCCAAATTAATTTAATTTAAGGCATTTTACCATCCAAAACTCTTAGCTAGTATGATTGTGATTGACTTTATAAACAGAACTTGTGTTAAGTGTTATTTAATCATACAAAATTGTAAATAAAACAGATTTGTATGTGCGAACCTGTAAGATAACAGCTTTGAAACTGGTCCATGAATTTTTACCCCAACCATCATTTTTGTGGGAAAAGCAGTCAGAATATGTCCTGAGATTACTAGTGTAGTGACAAGGCAAGTACGGTTGAATCATTTCATAACCTATGGTGGTATCAGCCAATGGAAATGTAAAAACTGTTATTAATTATACCAATCATACTGGGTACTGTGGTGGCACAGAGAGGTACTTGACTACTGACCAGAAAGCCCAGTGTCCACTGTTGGGACCCTGAGCAAGGTCCTTAATCTACAATTGCTTTTAAATTGTACCTCAGAATCCTATATCATATGTGAGTCACTCTTGATAAGAGCAGAATGCAAAATGGCTCAATGTTAATGTAGATAATTCTAAAACATCCGTACGGTTTAACCTGCTGTATGCCCTTCACCCTAAGAAAGACGGATGTTATTTCATGGGTTTCTCGTCCCAATGTCTTTAATATTACAGATGAATTGCTTCACGGTCCAGTAGAAGTGCTTTATAACATTCCTGCAGATAAACACTATATGTAAACTCAGGCACTATGATTTCAGCAAATACTCAGGACTCTGACCTCACTAGTATTTCTGATAGAGAAGCCTGACACTCCAGGGTTTAATCAGCAGAAATACTAAAAGCAGTGTGTAACAGGACCTGATATAAATGGTAGAACGTTTCCTGTACTGTATTAATAAAAGACTTGGTCTTATTCTGATTTAATGTGCATGATGATAAGCTGTGTTTAATTCCAAACAGCATGAAATAATACACATTTATATTCCTATACAATAAATAATAAGCAAAATTATATTTAATATCATGATTCATGTACAGTCTTGTGCAAAAAAGCAAAAGTTTGGGCATTTGATTTTTGAAATGAAAACAGGAATAAAAACACTACTGGATCTGGAAAGGAGGCCAATCTTTCCCACACAGGAAGTTTTATACATTATTTTTCCCAATTAATTCAATTGTGCACTAAAATGTACAGCTGTGCAGGTTGTGTTTCATTTACATAACCCATAAAACACGTCATTCGGCCAACACTCTCGTCTCCACACTCTGACTCTGCATTTCCACAATCCTCTAGTCCAGCACCAGCTCAGGATTCTGGGACGTCATGAGCCGGAGCAATCGGTTCGACAGTTCCGGCCCGATACGCCTCTCGCCGGCTCCGCCTATCACTGTGAGATCAGCCAATAATCGGCGCTGCTCCTCTTCTGACTCCGCCTCCTCATAAGCCTGATAGAACGATGTAAGGGAGGATTGTTTGGGTTTATTCATTTACTATTTGCTATGGTTGTGTCCCAAACCACACACTATATTCACTATATAGTGCACATAAACACCCTCACTCCAAAGGGGGTGTGTCCCAAACCACACACCTTACTGAATATTACCTATTCTGCATTCACTTGCATATTACTCTCAGCAGAGTGCACTATATAGTGAACAGAGTGTATTTGGGACACATAGAGCTCTGGTGTAGAAGGAGGGTAGAAGAATTAATACAGGTACCTGTAGCAGGAGGTTGGGGGAGGGGTAAGCGCTCGTCACAGCTGTAGCCATAGTAACGCTGACCCGGTTGAGCTGCTGTACCTGTCTTGTCCACACTTGAGCGAGGCCACGCCCACTTTTCTCAACACGTACACCACCGGCCCACGAACCATCCAAACAGAAACCCAGATCAGGACCGTGGTACTGCTTCCTGCACCACACACACACACACACACACACACACACACACACATTATAAATATTTATATTATATATATATATATATATATATATATATATATATATATATATATATATATATATAAATGTATAACAGACAGAGTGTGTATGTATATGTGGGTGTGTGTGTGTGTGTGTACTCACTTATATGGCCGTTTGGATAAGGCCTTCGTAACGGCACATACGTGCTCTGTAACCTCCTGCCAGCCAAACAGGAAACGAACTGACACATTCTTATACAGCTGCAGGTACACCAACACCTGGTTACCATGGAAACAACCATTACGACGTCACACATACAGTAACATTCACCGATTGTCCTACATAACACAATCAGATGCAGCTTTAAGTGAGGAAAGAGCCGGTGTGATACACATGCATTCAAATAATGATGTCATAAATGTTTTGTGAGGAGGGAGGGGAATGATGATCATCAAGGTGAAGAGCGTGAAGGTAAGGTGAGGAGAAACAGGAAAATGAAATGACCTCCTCAACGTTCATGTCCTGGAGAGCAAGCTGAGAGTGCGGACACACACCGTCGTCATCATCATCATCATCATCATCATATGAGGATTCCCTGAGGACACACCCGCACACGCACACACACCCACACGCACACACAGACACGTAGACACACACAGACAGAAATAACACAAATCAAAGTATAATCACAAGTGAAAAAAGTAAATAAAAATACTAAGTAGAAAATATTACAAAATATCTGTCGCTGTTTTACGATGGTCTAGTTACGATCAGATTTATGTTTCAAAATGTAAAATGATTTCATTATTAAAATAAACATGTTAATAATATTCAGTGGAATGTCTCTTACATATAATAACACATATAATAAGTTTTATATGAATATTTTATAATAACATTTATTTTTTATATTTTATATAGAATTAGAATTCATATTAATATAGAGATTTATTTGTAAAAACAATTGTTTGTTTTTTTATAACAAAAATAACTATTATATTTAACTGTATAATTTTATATGTTTTTAAAATGATTTTATCTGTAATTTAATTTATTGATGCTGTGTGTATATAAAGGTGGTTTAATAGAATAATATGTTGTTTTGCTATGCGTGTATGTGTGTGTGTGCGTGCGTTACCTTTGTACACCTGGGTGCCCTGTTACCAGCAGTGTGAGGCCGCTGCGCGAGTTTTTGTTCAGATACTCACAGAGAGCTGGGAAAAGAGACTCCGCCCCCCCACATCCACCAATCAGAGCCTGGGAGAGAGATGATAAAAATAATAACAGTATTTACAATAATAATAATAATAACAGCATTCATAATAAGAATAGTAATAAATAAAAGAATAATAATAATAAAATAGTCCTACTACTACGAATAAAAATAATAAATAAAATAACAATAATAATAATACAATAAAAAATTAAAATAATAATAACAAATTGACCTGTTTGATGGATCTTTTCATGTCCATAAACTCCTCCTGACTGATCACCATCAGCACCTGATCCTCCTCCACCTCACCTTCATCATTATCCTCAGTCTGTAACAAACAAACAAACAAACAAACACACACACACACACACACACACACACACACACACACACACACACACCAAGTAACTGCATTCCAAAAATCCAAACACAGATTTTATGTTGATATATGTTATCTGGATGTCTGTGTGTGCGTATTTATATATGTTTATGTGTGTGTGTACTTTTCGAGTCCAGCTGATGGTGTGTGTGAGCTCGTGTTCCTCAATTTGGCTCCTCCACTCCAAACCAGCCAGTGAATTCAACAACACATCACAGCCTGAGTCCTGCAACAACACTGCGCGCACACGCGCACACGCGCACACGCGCACACGCACACACGCACTATTTATAATATTATGTTGGTGCTGCACAGCTGGTAGGAACCCAGGTTCATTCCTCGTTTCACTCATACTCTGTGTGTGTGTGTGTGTGTGTTATGGGTTCTCACCCGATCCAAACCAGTACTGCAGATCAATAAATCATTCATTTTCTTATCTGCGTAAACCTGGTCAGGGTCATGAGAAAGCCGAGCCCTGGCCGGCAGCATAGGGCACTAGACACGGACAACCCTAGACAATTAATCGTAGGGGGCACACACACACACACACACACACACACACACACACACACACACACACACACACACACACACACTAAGGCACTAGTGTGTAGAGGAGAATATGCAAAACTCCATCCAGACAGTAGCCAGAGGTCAGGATCGAACCCCGGAAGTGTCCAGCACCACTAATGGTGACTCTGACTGCAGTTAGTATGAACTGTAGTGTCAGTACCTGGGTGGATGTGGACGGTTAGAGATTTGAGATATTCCCTCGGTTTGAGCTTCCTCACCAAATCCATCTGCTTCCTCCTCCATAACTGCTCCTGTCTCCTCTCCTCCCTCTGTCTCTCCTTCTGTCTCACTCTCTCCTCCCTCTGTCTCACTCTCTCCTCCTGTCTCACTCTCCCCCAGTTCTCCCCGCGGCTCTCTCTGCTCCTCGCCCCGGGACTCGGGCTCTGTACGGCGGCTACGGGTGCCCTCTCTATCCGATCTGTCCCTCCTCCGTCCTCCGTCTCTGAATCGGAGATTTCCCAGCTGTGCGCGCGCTTTAAACCTGATATCATGCTGTCCGTACAGGTGAGCAAACTCCCATTCACCAGGGACCCTCTGAGCTGCTCACTGCGCATGCGGAAGAACCACGGCTCCACTTGTTTACACTAAGTACGGATGCAGGCGAGGGACAAAATCCGACATATAAAAAACACACAGCAAACTCTAATGCAGGACAAAATAGCTTACATAAAATACACAGGTTTTATTTACTTAATTATAAACATATTTGTGCACATGCACTCACTTATTATGTATTTATGAGTTTATTTATTTATATAGCCTACTTTAATTCATGTAGCCTAATTACTTATATATGTATTTGTCTTTTTGTATTTGTATCTATATATTAATTTTTTTATTTGCACATTGCAGTGACTTAATTATATAGACATTTTAAATTTATTTTGATTTTATTTTTTATTTGCATATTTCTCTCTCAAATTTATTCATTTAACTTTTTCCGAGAATAGCATTTTCAGCTCTAATAAATTATTGATTTTTATTTGTGTTTGAGCATTTTATTAATTAATAATAATTATTATTATTTCATAAATGTATTAATTGTACTAAATATGTTTATTAATTTATTTTATTATATATTAGTGCATTTTACCTCTAATATATTTATTTATGTATTTTTATTTGTAAACCTATACGTGTCTATACTTCTGTATTGTATTTTAATGTTTATTTATTTTATTTATCTGATCTAATAATTTAATTGATATATTTGTTTAAAGATAATAATTAATAACTCCTCTTTTTGGTTTAAACACTATCAAATGCTCTCTAACGATCTGTAAGCAGGAACTGAACGGCAGCGCGGGTGTTGATGGGAAACGTTGTTTTTATAGTAGTAAGAACGTTACAGCTTCTGGGTTCTTCGTAAAAGCTGTACTTATTTTTGAAATAATTTTTAGAAATAAAATACTACAATAATCCTGCACTGACGTGCCAAGACGTGCCATGACGTCACGGCACATGGCGCGCTAGGGTCAGAAGGATAACCAATCAGAGCTCTAGGGCATGAGCTCGCGGAAGATATGGAGGTAGCTGGTGGTAAGGTTCTCGCTTAATTCGTGTTTTAGTCCCGATTTCATCAATGTATCAATTAAAATCGTACTGATTGTGATTGAGTATGATAAAGCAGCGTTATGTTTAGGGATGTTCATTAGTAACTAAGTCGCTTCGTTTATTAAAGTTAATAAAGTGATATAAAAGCAACCAGACCAAACAGAACCTTCACTAAGGTGTGTGTGTGTGTGTGTGTGTGTGTGTGTGTGTGTGTGTGTGTGTGTGTGTGTGTGTGTGTGTGTGTGTGTGTGTGTGTGTGTGTGTGTGTGTGTGTGTGTGTGTGTGTGTGTGTGTGTGTGGGTGTGTGTGTGGGTGTTTAACAGGGGGAACCTGGATAAGGTGCGTCATGTGCTGCTGGTCCTATCAGGTAAAGGTGGGGTCGGTAAGAGCACCTTAACTACAGAGCTAGCGCTCGCTCTGATACACACAGGGAAGAAGGTAAACACACACATACTACTTACAGAAAGCTGATACACACTTATACACACACTACATTGTGTGTGTGTGTGTGTAGGTGGGCGTGCTGGACGTGGACCTGTGTGGCCCGAGTATCCCCCGTATGCTGGGGGTGTGTGAGCAAGAGGTCCATCAGTGTGATGCAGGCTGGGTCCCTGTGTGTGTCGGACGTCTCTCTGTGATGTCCATCGGGTTCCTGCTGGAGAACCCTGACGACGCCATCATCTGGAGAGGACCCAAAAAAACAGGTCTGATACCCCCTACCCCACCTACCCCACACCTCCTATCTTATATACTAGGGTTCGCAAATTTATGGACGTGACTACAGGCCTTTTTACACAGGTAACAAACTGATGTGAATGTTAGCGTGGCGTTCCCTTCACACCGAGGGCGCTCTGTTTTTTTGTCTGTTTTTAATGACTTGAGGCTTGGCTTAGAATTGAAAGAGCTGACTCAGTGTATCATTTTTTTTATTAAATATTTGCCTTTTTAGGCATTGAGAGGTTTTTAGGGATCCTTTTTGTTGAAACATGATTGGCTGATTTCTGTTTAAACCCGTGCAAACCTGGAAACCTATCCGGACAGGACATGAGCAATAAAGGGTTTTAATATTTAGGAACTGCAACAGACTGTAACTGACTGTTTGTTCTATATTTTGCATTTTCATATTGGCCTTAAATTGATCAGTTTTGAATTAAAATGTTTGTTTTTGATATTTGTTATTAAAAAAAAGAATAATTTGAATACATTTTCATGCTTTAATGGCAATATTTACTAATGTTGAATATAAACCATAACTCTTTGCTTGCTCTGTTTTAGGTAATTTTAAATGTTTAATCTGGAGTTAAAGCATCAGAGTTTTGTAAGACCTGACTCAGGACTGTACATTCACCCCCTGTGTATCTGAACCCGGGGCTACTGTGTGCTCAGCTCTGATTGGTCAGTTTGTGAGTGACGTGGCGTGGGGGGAGCTGGACGTGTTGTTGGTGGACACGCCCCCCGGAACATCTGACGAACATCTGGCTGTCTTGGAGAATCTGAAAAAACACAGAGTGGACGGAGCCGTGCTGATCACCACACCTCAGGTACCACCCCACACACACACCAGTGGGTACTGTATATAACTGATATGTGTGTGTGTGTGTGTGTGTGTTTAGGCGGTGGTCTCCACAGCAGACGCACCACAGCGTAGCACCCGCACACAGACGTTCGGCGTGGGATCACCTTCTGTAAGAAAACCGGGGTGAAGATTCTGGGCATCGTGGAGACATGAAGCGGCTTCGTCTGCCACACTGCTCTGTCGTCACACACACACCACACACACACACACACACTGTAATGGCAAGGCTCTCTAACGCGTGTGTGTGTGTGTGTGTGTGTGTGTGTGTGTGTAGGAGTGTACCAGTATCTTCTCTACAGGAGGAGGGCAGGACCTGGCTCATCTCACAGATTCTCTGTTTCTGGGTGAGGAATTTCTGGGTTTCGTATTTAAACCCTCCTAACAATCCAAAATCCGACCCCGTTTATGAAACCTCACGCCCTTATTCGTGCGCAGGTTCCGTACCTCTGGACCCCTTACTGAGCGCGAGCGTGGAGGAGGGCCGGGATTTCCTACAGGCATTTCCAGAGAGCGCCACCTACGGTGCCATCAGAGCCATCGCCGACAGAGTTATGAGCCTCCTGCAGGACTGAGGAGGAGCCCGACGTGTGTGTGTGTGTGTGTGTGTGTGTGTGTGTATATGAGGTAGTTCTGTGATCAAGTGTGTATGGACTGAAATAAGTCCCTGTGTGTCAGAAGACAACTGGAAATATTTTCAATAGAGGCAATAAATAAATAAATCTTAATAAACGTTAAATGTTACACACACACACACACACACACACACACACACACAGCAGTGTATAAAGGTCATCTGATTTTACATATGAAGCAACTTGTCTGTTTCTCCAATCCCACGTCCTGTCACTCACTATGGCATCTACTCACACATCCAATTATTAATAATCATCAATAATAACTAAATTGAACATACTTATAAAATGTTAAATACTAAATAAAACATTAAATACAATTACAATATGTTTAATACCACACAATTAATAAATATGTGATTTCTAAAGATTTAATTAAAACTGAAATAAGTAATGCACACAATTTCTGCAGAACATCATGGCTACATTAATGAATAAATAAATGTTAATAACGCTACATAAAAAATTAATAACCGCTGAAAACCTTGTCTGAATTAGAAAATAAATATTTATAAAAATTATTATATATATTAAAATAATTACCAATTATATTGCTACTATATTTACCTATAAATAAATAAAACAATACTAACAGTTATAGCCAATAATTTATTAAACATTAATAATAAACAAATTAATACAATTATAAATATAATTACTGCTGCAGACCATAGTTGGATTAACAAAAATATTAATTACATAAAATCATAAAAATAAAGATTTACATGTCAAGGCTGCATGAGTTAATAAATGTCATTAATAATAAGAAATATAAAAAAATAATAAATAGAAACCACTGTTGGAGGACTGGATTAATAAATATAGAAATGTTAATAATACTTAAAAAATAACAAATGGAAATGTACCGCTGAACGACAAGATAATATTAATTCTAACAATTAGTTTAAATATTAATAGACCTTAATACTGCCACTAAAGACCATGACTGAATTAATGAATACATTTTATAAACATTAAACTAATAATATAATTATGAATATTTTTTCGCTGAACACCATGACTGTATTAATTTCACCGTTCTACTATGAATTTTGGTGGTAATTTGGCCACTTCATGATTCTACTGCCAAATTTCACAGGCATTTTTTTATCCTGGGAATGTCTGTTAAAAACTAATAGTGGTTCAGATTCAAGTGTCATTTTAAGAACATGCTCTTGATGTGATTTGTGGCACAAATGTCTAAAGTCTTGGCTTTTTGGCTGAAATTGCCTGTAAATTATATGTTCATCTCATTAACATAAATCAACAAAACTCACCTCTGCATGAAATTCTTCACACAGACACCCCTACAAGAGTAAGCAGTGCGTTTATATATATATATATATATGTTGCTCACATTCTGTTTTTCCTTCACCCAAGCTCTGACACATTCATTTTCACTTCCTTTGGTCAAACCACATGCTAGTTGATCTGAGTGCATGAGCATGCACTAAAGCAGCACTATTTCTGACAGGCCTTCATCTTACTGCAGGTCAGTTCATGCTTTTTCTCCTCTTCCACAAGATCCAGTTTGTTCTGATGCTGCACCACAATCTGTTTTATATAAACTCATCATTTTCCCCAGATGTTCATTCATACTTTATATACACAGATTAATAAATGAGAACACGGTCAGATTTAAACATCTTAGGGCTTTGGGGTGTGTGAGCTCATGAGTACAGAAGGGGGAAGTTAGCTCTTCCTCCAAATGCATCGTCATTAACGGTCTTAAAGCAGCAGGAGAAAATGAAGATGATCTGTATTTTGAAAAATCAAACATCCACATGTACAGGGAGGTTTAATAGTGAAGAACATTAACTGGTGTTTCTGCAGCCTGCAAACTGAAAGGTAACGGGGAGTTACAAGATATCACTCCATACACAGGAAGTTCAGTACTGCTGCCCTGTTATTGCACTGATCTACAGAACAAACCTGAGGGAGTTACATGGGAGAAGGACCTTCATTCCAACTGGACAGAGATAAAAACTGATACTGACTGAAGAGGATGCCCAGCAACAACCAGCCCAGCAACCAAAGGAACAACAACGACAGCAACAGCTCCACCTAAACCTCCAACACCACTCCAACCTCCAACCTCCAATCCAGCAACCAAAGGAACTACAGCTAAAACATCTCCAAATAAACCTTCCACAGATACCACAAACATAATACACACCGTACTGAATAACCTTTATTAGTACAGCTTAAACACGAAGGGATTTGTACTAAGAAACAAGCAAACACTAAACCCAACTAGATCTTCAACATCCAGCCTGAGGACCAATGGAGAACCCGAAGCAGCTACAAGTCTAGTCAAGTCAGATTTATTTATATAGAGCTTTTTACAATAGACCATTGTGTCATAGCAACTTTATAATATTTGATTATCTTCTAATATCTATGGCCAATCCCAAATTGAGCAAGCCTAGGGCAACAGTGGCAAGGAAAATCTCCCTAAGCGTTATGAGAAAGAAACCTTGGGAGGACCAAGACTCAAAAAGGGACCCAACCTGCTTGGGTGGTGTAGATGATAAATCTAAGAATGAAAGTAATTTATCTAAACTAATAAGTCTTACAGAGATAGTTCAAATAAAATAATGTAAAATGCACATCGCCATTAAGTAGTCCGATACACAGAATCTGTAACGCTGGAGGCGGAACATGGGAAAATGGGTGAGAAAACAAACATAGACGAGGAAGTAACAAAAGAGGTGATACCTGACTTAAATGAGGAACGAACACGCCGGACGATCGTGGAGGAGCTTGGGAGACACGGACAGGAGTAAAGCCTGAAACAGACAGACGCGAAAGGTGCATAGGAACGCGACAGGCACGGACGGACACGAGAACCATATCAGGCAGGATAAACCACAAGTACTGTCTCTCGCGGACACACTTATAAAGGAAGCCCCACAGGTGAGTTCAATAATCAGTCCGATCGCGGTGGGGTGGTCCGTAATGCCGTGAAGCGTGACGAGTCACTCCAGGATCTCGAGTCTAAGCAGGAAAGTCCTTGGTGGCACTTTGTCCCCAGATAACCGTAGAAGGGAGAGAGTTACTGCACCCAGGTGTGGCCCGGGTATGTTGGGGTTGTGGTTGGAGCTGAAGTGGATGAACATCATGTGTGGGACTGGAGCTGGTACAGGAACACAGCTTTGAGAGAAAACAGAAAATGTAATTAGTTATTGATTAAGAGCATACTGTCTATCTATTTCTCTAAGATTTTGGAGAGAAAAGGTAGATTTGAGATCGGTATAATTAGATATTACACAAGGATCAAGATTTGTTAGGGTCCTACCTTCTAAAGGGTAGGGGGCGGCATCTGTTCAGTTTACATCCCCAGGTACCTGACAGCTACCGCAATCATGCATGCATGTTGGTAGGCTGCGTGATTGAGGAAATGTTCCTACCTGAGCAGTTAGTGCCGCCTAGCTCCATACCTGAGCACGCTGTACCCTTTCGCTCCATACCTGAGTATGTTAGCTCCATAACAGAGCTCGTTAACTCTGTATCTGAGCAGTTAGCGCCACCCAGCTCTGTACCCGAGCTCGCCATACCCTTTAGCTCCTTACCTGAGCACTTAGCACCGCCCAGTTCCGTATTTGAGCTCGCCGCACCTTTTGGATCCGTACCTGAGAAGTTCACCCCCTTAGGGCTTGCTTGAGCAGGGTGACGTCAGCCCCCCTCCCTTCGCTCTCCCTCTACCATGAGCCTGAGCTTCTGTGTGTGTTTGGGCTAGATTGTCTCCGCCACACACAGAAGCTTGTTTTTGTTGATTAATTTTTCACTTGTCCTCAGTGGTCTTGTGGTGCATTCAGTTTACTCAATTTCTACTGACACATCCATCCAGGGTTCAATCCCCAGCCAATGAGGTTGCTTTCTTAGATGTTTTGTCTAATTTTTTGGTGAACTATGGTTTCTTTTATTTATTTATATTTTGGTTCACCTTTTCCATCTGAAGCTAACTGCAGTTGGGTTCTAAAATAAACCTTTTTTTTTGTTTTCGCAGTTCGCCAGTTTTTGATATAGCAAACTCTAACAAGATTGTTTTTTTTAAATCAGTGGTTTAATAAGAGCACACAAAGTGTTTGTGCACATAACCAAAGGTAAGGGATGAATTTAAAATAACTAACAGTGGCTCCATAATACTAGGTATCACTATTTGAGTAAACGTGTAGGAATTGGATCTCGTTGATGACTTAGACGAGCTGATCAGTGCGGATAGTTCAGTATTAGTAATTGGAGTAAAAGATTCTAGACTTGATTTACAGCTCATTAAACAGATGTCTTCACTAACGCTGCATCTGGAAGGATGCTGAATAGTTTGGTGATGTGAAGAGCATCGAGTTTTATGCCAAATCTTATCATTAAAGAAACTCATGAAATCATTACTGTTAAAATTAAGCAGAACGGGAGAATCACTTTCTGTGTGTTTTGTAGTTAATCTGGAGACTGTATTAAAGATAAATCAAGGGTTATTCTTATTTTCCTCTATGATTGAGGAAAAATATGCATCTTTAGCGTTAGTAAGGGCATGCTTATACTCTGCCATGCTGTCCCTCCAAGCAATCTTAAATACCTCCAATTTACTATGTTGCCACTAGCGTTCTAGGCACCGGGTTGTTTGCTTTAAGGTATGGGTGTGGTCATTATACCATGGTACTAGCCTTTATTCCCTAATGCGTTTGACCCTAGCAGGAGCAATCATATCCAAGGTTGAGCAAAACACACATTGTAATTGGTCATTTACAACTCAAGATGATTGATCTCCGTAGGTGTATTAAATTTTAAGTCTGGTAGGTTTTAAATAAACGCAGCTGGAGTAGCAGATGTGATAGTGCGCTTGGTGTGATAACGAGGCAGACGGATGTTATTTATTAAAGATAGCTCAAATACTAAAAGATAGTAATCTGAAATCAAATCACTTTGTGGGAAAACATCAAGGTTATCTATATTGATACCAAATGTTAATATTAGATCTAAAGTAGGATTACAGCGGTGGGTTGGCCCCATCACATTCTGAGATGATCACATATGCCTCGTTTCCGTATGAGTGTTGTGGGTGCTCTGTCTGTCCACAATAGTGTCATGTATGCCATGCTATGCTATGCTATGCTATGCCAAGTTGCAGTGTTATGCTACGCTAAGCTAAGCTAGCCACGCCATGTTTAGTCCTGTCAAGCCACGCCATGCCACGCCACACCACGCCAAGCCCAGCCGGTAGAAACTCTTGTTTTCGTTTGTGTTGTACGGCCATCATAAGAAAAACTTTTGGTTGTGACTCAGTCACTCTAGACCTCCTTGTTTATGGCCGTTTGGACTTAAGCCGGGTCCGTTAGCCTAGCCATGGCTAGCTTTGGTTTATTTTGGTTTCATTCAGCCACCGAGCCAGATTTGCTTTCCCTTGTTTTCGGTAGTGGCCATATTTATTTGTTGTATTCAACTGGAACCTGCGACCTCGTCTGCCTCTGTACCTGGCCCTGTAACAGAATGCTACCGCCAAACAAGCAGACGATGGGTTCCAGCCTCCTCCGCAGCGCCCAGCCCACGGGTTGTCTGGCATCAGGACCAGGCCTGTCCAGGGCGTGCCTCTTCCAGAGACCTTCCAGAGCACACCCTCCCCTACCGGTAAAGTCTCAAAGGCCGCTTCGCCTGCCGAGGACGCTCTGCGTGCCACCTCACTCGCCAGGGCCATCTTGCATGCCACTTCGGTCAGCGAGGACATCCTTCACGGCATGTTGCCCGTCACCGAGAATGTCACAAGCAGCACTTGTCAAGCAAGCACCCACCGGGGACGTCCAGGGATCCGCGCTGCCCGCCGAGGATGCCCTGCATGCTGCGGGTATCATAAGCCTCACCCCACCTGCCGTGGAGGTTCCCAGTTCCATGTTCACCAGGGACTCTAAGGCCAATAAGGTATGTGAACCATCATCGCCTGTTAGCCCCACCTATGTACACGCTAGTCACTTTCTCAAGCTAGTCGCGCCACTTTACCCCGCTAATGAGCCGCTGGTAACTCGTATCTCTAGATCCGAGTTTTCCAGCCCCTTTTTCGAGCAGGTTGCACCCCCTAGCTCTATGATTGAGCCACTAGTGCCATGCATCTCAGTGCTCAAGCGCTACAGCTCTCATGGCTCGGTAGATGAGCTGTTATCACCGTGCAACCCGTGATCTGAGCCCGCGTGCCCCTTTCCAGGCCTGCCGTGCCTCTCAGACTTGCAAATGAGCCACTAGCACCCCGCAATTCGGCATCAGAATCCACTAGCCCCTTTTCCGAGCCCGACTCGCGCTTTACAGGGCTTCTGAGTCTGTTAGCCCTGGTTTCAAATTCGCTAGCCCCATGACAGTGCCCACCATGCCTGGTAGCTCTGTGGATGAGCCGTTCACGCCTTGAATTGGATTGGATTTAATTTATTGTCATTACACATGTACAAGTACAAGGCAACGAAATGATTTTTTAGAAGAAACAAGAAATAATTAACACATTGGGAAAGAAGGAGAACTCCTTCCAGCACACAAGCACATGCACATAACATAAACACACAACTAGCCACTGGTTGGGGATAAGGGTATTGGGAAAAGTAACCAAAAACTTCAAGCAGCCATCCATGTGCGCAGCCATTACGGCGCGCCCTGCAGACCCGTCTCTCCGTCCTTGGGGAAGATAAGCTTAGAGTGGAGGCTTTTGATTAGGTAGGGACAAAATGTTCTTTTCAGTTCACATTCTTGCGCAGATAGAGTCTGTACAAAGTTCGCGATGATGTGGCTGTATACAGCTCTTGTTGCCCAGAATGAAAGTCAGAGGATGGGGGAGGGTAGGTCCTTAGCAACAGATCCACTGGAGGAATTTCTTATCAGCAAGGCCGTTGCTGATATGGGAAAGCCAAAACCAAAAACGACTTGTTTTTTTTTTTGACTGAGCTCTAAAATTTAACACTCAGAAGCAATGTATCTCTGCTGGTTAACCTCCTTCCGCAAATCCGTTAGTTTCTCCACGATGGATTCCATAGTGCGGTTAATGTACGCAGTCTGAGTTCCAACGGCTTTGCCCACCATTTCAATCAAATTGGGCAGTTTCTGGGGCCCTTTGACAACTGACCCAACGCCTAATCCGATCAGCAGAAACCCCACGATCAAAGTTCCGAATAGATAAACATCCTCTATGTCCTCCAACGAAAGAGGTGCCAGGCACACGACTTTCCACTACCCCCACGGGTCCATCGAGTATCCTGCCATCTGTGCTCCGTCGGGGCATGCGGGTTCCCCCGAACCCGAACTTCTCGTTGAGAAGATGGTGTCAATAGCATTCAGAGACCATTTAACCAATTCCATGGTTTGTTCTTTGCTGAGCTGTGCTACGGAGTAGAGTAGACGAGACGAGACGAGACAGATACAAAGAAGCCAAGCAGGAGAGATAAGGGAGCGAGGAGCAGTGCGTCCGCCTTCCATGAGAGCTCAGAGGGAAAGGCACTGCTCTCGAGCCGCTAGCGTCCTGTTATCCTGTTTCTGAGTCCGTGAGCCCCATTTTGGCTGCGTGATTGAGGAAATGTTCCTACCTGAGCAGTTATTGCTGCCTAGTTCCATACCTGAGCATGCAGCGCCCCTTAGCTCCGTACCTAAGCATGTTAGCTCCATACCTGAGCAGTTAGCGCCACCCAGCTCTGTACCTGAGCACGCCGTACCCTTTAGCTCCATACCTGAGTATGTTAGCTCCATAACATAGCTTGTTAACTCTGTACCTGAGCAGTTAGCGCCACCCAGCTCTGTACCTGAGCTCGCCGTACCCTTTAGCTCCATACCTGAATATGTTAGCTCCGTACTAGAACTCGTTAACTCTGTACCTGAGCAGTTAGTGCCATCCAACTCCATTCCTGAGCTTGCCGAGCCCTTTAGCTCCGTACCTGAGCACTTAGCACCGCCCAGTTCTATCTCAGTGTTCAAGCACTACAGCTCTCATGGCTCGGTAGATGATATCACCACGCAACCTGTGATCTGAGCCCACTTGCCCCTTTTCCAGGCCTGCCATGCCTCTCAGGCTTGCAAATGAGCCGCTTGCGCCCCGCAATTCGGCATCAGAATCCACTAGCCCCTTATCCGAGCCCAACTCACGCTTTACCGGGCTTCTGAGTCTGTTAGCCCTGGTTTCGAATTCGCTAGCCCCATATCGGTGCCCACCACGCTTGGTAGCTCTGCAGATGAGCTGTTCACACCTTGGAGCACTGCGCTCGAGCCACTAGCGTCCTGCTATGCTGTTTCCGAGTCCGTTAGCCCTGTTTTGGAGTACGGTAGCCCCAAGTTGGTGCCCGTGTCCCATTGCTCAGCACTTAGCCCCGTGTCTGGGCCTTTAGGACCACTTAGTCCCATGTCTGAGCCATCAGAGTCACTTAGTTCTGTGTTTGGATCAATAACACCCCATACCCCAGTATCTGAGCATGTTTGCCCAGTAGTTGAGTACATGACCTCAAAGTTTCAGCAGGTTAGCCCTGTATTTGGTCCCACTAGCTCTGTGCCTGAGCTGCTAGCGCCCTGTAGCGCGATACCTGAGCCGGTTGGCTCCATCTCTAAGCTGTCTGTACCACCTAACCCAGTCCTTGCTCATGCCACGTCTGCTAGCTCAGTAGCCGAGCAGTTCATGCCCCATAGCTCAGTACATATGTAGCTGGCACCCTGTGGCTCTCTACCTGGGTTATTTGCACTAGATAACCCAGTATTGAAGCTGGTTAGCCTCATGGTCGGGCACTCTAGCTCCGCTCCTGGAGTAGTTGGTTTTGTGTCTGAGTTGTTGGCCTTGTGTAGCTCCATACTCGAGTGCGTCGTGTTTCCTAGCCTTATTCCCAGTGACGTTAGCCATTTTTCCGAGCGTGATGCACCCTTTAGCCCCGAGTCTATGCTAGTAGGGCCTCACGGTTCTGAGCTGGAGCCCGTTGACCCTGTTTGGTGGCTCCTGGTGCTCATTTGCTCGGTCACTCGGCCCTAAGCTCCCTGCAGCTCACTATATGAGCCTGTTTGGCCCCTCTCCAGCCCACTAGCATTGCCTAGCATTCCATTTCTGAACGCACCACGCTGGCTAGCCCCTGTTCCAAGCCTGTCGTTCCCCTTTACTCCACGCCTGACCAAGTTTGCTCCATTGTTGAAACATCCCTGCCTTTAAGTCCTGTTTCAGAACGCACTGCACCGGTCAACCCGAGTTCTGCGCCCATTGCTCCTTGTAAGTCAGTTTCTGACTCAGTTGATAGCTCTGTCCTCAAGCTATTAGCGCCACCCAGCCCCGTATCGGAACCATCTGCACCGTTTAGTCCTGTCTCCATGCACCACGCATCCATGAGCTGGGTCGACTGAGCCCTTTGCTTCGTTTTGCCCTGTAAATGCACCTGTTTGCTCCATTTCCGAGATGTTCACGCCGCCTAGCTCAGTTTTCGGGCACACCACACCCCTCAAGCCCTCTGGCAGTGTACCTGACCCTGCTTATACCATGTTTAAGTGCCAGGAAGTCGTTAGCTCTTCCCGCGAGGCCAGCCAGGAGGCCCTTTGTTCCCATGGGGCCTTCCCAGAGGTCCGGCGTCTAAGAGGGGCTTTTCCAGAGGTCCGCCATCCCAGTTCCTAAGCGGGTGCCAAGATCCTAAAAATAAATAAATAAATAAACATTAAATAAAAAAGTAAAAAGTTAAAAAGTTAAAAAGTAGAATAACTGCTAACACCCCCCCCACACACACAATTACCCATACATATACACGCAAATGCATCATTACAATCTAATCACACAATGTTATTTTAATTTATTTTTATTTGATTTTATTAGATCTATATCATTTATAAAAATGTTATATTTTTTGCTTATTGGAAAACATTCATCAAATTATACTATAGTATTTTATTTGTGACATTTCTATATTAAGCTTTTACATTTGTTTTAGCTTTTTATATTTAGTAATATATTTTGTTTTGCTATTTTCATTTTTCTTATTGTTATTATTGTTCTTCTTCTTCTTCTTCTTGTTATTGATACTTGAATTATTATCATTAATATAATAACATTTATTATTTTTGTTTTAATTTTATTTTAATGACAATTTATATATTTTTATTTTTATTAATGTTTCTATCATTATTATTATTATTATTATTATTATTATTATTATTATTATTGTTGTTGTTGTTGTATTGTATTGTATTATTCTTTTTTATTATTGCTGTTAATATATTATTTCTTCTTATTGTTACTATTTATATATTTGTTTTGTTTTTATTATTGTTATTCTTATTATTATGATTTTTTTATTATTATTACTATTATTATAAATATTTTTGTATTTTTATTTTATTTTTCATTGTGTTTTAACCTCGCTGTTTTCCAGTCTGGTGTCTATTCCCAAAGATGGCAGAGCAGGGCAGGGGGCGCCGTTACAGTCCTAAATGATGATTATTCCCACATGCTGCCTGTAATCAAAAATGTGGAATTACTGTGTACGTGGCATCCTTGACAGGTATTAATCTAACAAAGATGTTTTTCTTATACAAGTTGTTATTCCTGAGTCCTGGTCACTCAAGGATGGTACCAGATGTTCGTAAATCGTAGCAGGGGACTACTCCCTCTTAGGACCATGTATAATTATGATCTTTTGTCAATAAACTTTAGATAAGTAACGATACAACCCTGGTCTTGAGTCTTTCCTCTGATGTCGCTGCTTGTTTCCAGTTTGAAGTAAGTGAGGTATATTCGATGCTTTTCCACCACATTACCCCTATCCTAGGCACGCTAAAGACTTCCTTGAGCATCAAGTTAAAATATTTAAATATAAATTTAAATAATTATTCTTAATCATTTTTTTAGAACTTTTACTAAATTAGATATGTTTTCTGCTTTTCTACTGGTATTCTTGAAGGTTTAATTATGTTGTGTGAGTTTTGAACTTTATTAATAAATAGCATTAACAACTTACTGCAGAGCTGCCATACAAGAGGGGGCATTAGGGACAGTTCCATGTGCCTTTTATAAAACAGGTGTCCAGGTGACCAGACCTGCCTGTCATGGAAACCGAAATCCCTCCTGGGATCCTGCTTATCTCCCCAAAATACCCTCAGCTATAACCAGTTAATACAACCAGTAAATACCCCTGCGTTACCACAGCTAACCTTACTAGCCCCAGATTTAAACTGTTAACACTTTAGTACCATCAGTAGCCCTGAACTTAACCCAAATAAACCAACAGTTAATGTTTTATAGCCATAAATAAGCCCAATCTAAGAAATGTGTTTGAAACCGAGCCCACAGGAAGCCGTTTGTTTAGTGGGTTAAATCCTGGTGTATTTGGGTCAATTAAATGTTAGTTGTTAAAACCTTTTATATTTTGGGTAACAAATTGTGTTTAGTGCTGTAAAGTGTTAATTAGTAAGAGCAGGAGCACTGTATTTGGGGTAGATACATGATACTGGACTTGAGCTGAGGGATTTGGAGTAGAGAAGTGTGAATAAAGTGTTAGTCGCTTAAAGCTGGGTCATAAAGTGTTAACGGGTTAAATCTGAGCATGTTTCGAAGGGAAGTGTTAATTTGGTAATGCTTGGGGTATTTTGGGTAGCAGCAGAGGTGCCAGGAGGTATTTCTGGCTCCCTCACAAGTTATTCCCCCATCCTGAACCTCTAAAATGTAATGACTGGGATAATTTGGGGTGACAGAGGGATTATTTGGTTAGTTTGGGATCGTGTAAGATAGTGTGGTGCTAGGTGTGTTAGACTGACGCATACTTTTGTAAATAAATTGTCAAATGAGGGGTTGTGGAAGAGGAGTAGGGTGGGGTGGGGTGAGGTGGGGCAGAGGGTGACATAAGGGCATACAAAGTTTGGATGGTGAGATCAGTGGAGGGTATAAGAAGGCAGAGGAGTAACACAATCCCGCAGTACGACAGTTAACCTGGAGAAAGAGGCGACCATTTAAGGAGAGAGAGAGAGAGAGAGAGAGAGAGCAGGTGTGCTGGATGGTGTGAAGGAGGAAATTCGGTAAGTTCTGAATTTTATTTATTTTTATTTATTATATACGTAATAACTTATTGAAGTAACAATTTGCAATCAGTGTGTGCGTGTGTGATTTCTTCTCTGTCATTCTGTTATTTCTTGTTTAAGTATTTAAATCAGCTTTATATAAGGAGCTTTATCATCATGACGCGTGGAAAACCACTACACTGGCCAAAGACATTACACTAATCATTCATAAACTTATAACTAATAACATAAAATATAACTAATAACAAAAAAGGTTGAAAAATTACAGGTTTTTTTTTACTTTATCTCCAACAAAGGACATTCAATATGAAAGAAGTTCATTCTGCAGTAAGTAAATAACTAAAAAAATCAAGCTCTGGACAAAATTAATTCTGCTGAAGCTTTTATTATTAACTCGGCATGTCTTGTATCGAAGTTCGATTTCTATGCTGTTTGAGCAGAGCAGGTCATACGACACTTACACTGCAGAACAAAACAGCCCTCACTAAATAGTTTGCTATTTTGTTCTGAAAACTCATAAATTTAGGACACAAAAGTCTTAATTCTCGCTTCTGTGTGTCTGAGGGGAAGCAGTTGCAGGTTTTATTGCAGTAGTAGTAAAATGAGTTATGCACTGTCTCTGGTTGCCACATAAATTGAGACCAAGACATGACCTTCTGTAAGAGGGTCAGAATGAATCCCGAAAAACAGCATCACACCGTCATTACCATTATTTCTTATCTCTTGATTCAGTTCCAGGGAGAGAATCTGATTTACCGGCTTCATGAACAGATCTGGGTTAGGGTAACCAAACTGATGCCCTCACATTATGGACATATCCTCAGAAGATCTGCTTTAGAAGGAAAACGAGGAAGAGGAAGGTTAGAAACAAGATGAAGGGTTAACCCATTAAAGAAATAATAAACTTACTATTATGGATCCTGAAGATCATGGAGAAATTCAATGCACATCATTACTTGACAGAACTTCATAATAAAAATCAAACATGTATATTATTTTCTGTTCTCTGAGCTTATTGGCTTTTTAGCGAAACTCTCTAAGTTTGTTATAACTCATTCCGTGGTCAAAGTTCATCTATAGATTGAGGGATTTCCTTTTCATTTTGTCTGAAATTGATGAATCCAGTAGGTTAAAGTGTCTACATACTTTTCATGCAGTGTTTATAGTTCTAAACAAATAACCGGAAATACAAACAGTGCACCTGCACAAATACTTCTTTAAGCATTATAAGGTCGTCCGTTCCCTTCTGTGTGTTTGCTCTGCTTTAGTTTTGTCAAAATGGCGGGTACAGTTCCAGCTCTCCTAGAATCCTTTGCTCCGAGCGCTGACAGCGTCTTCTCTGACCAGTTTGGATTTTATTCTCTGGACTCCAATGTGCCCGGCCTGTCCAAAGTCATCCTGAGCAACCTGAACATGACGGAGTACTCCGAGTACAGGTGAAGCACTTACTCGTTTATCCTATATTTGCTTATGTTTATCCCAGCTAATTAATGATCTGGATCATCTCTCTCTCTCTCTCTCTCTCTCGATGTTTCAGAGCTGCTCTGGAAGGCAGAGGAAAGGTTGGTTTCAATTCTCATAAGGAGATGTTTCAGAAAATGGAGGAGACATTTAAATTCTGTGCCTGCTGCTCCAAGCTGCCAGTTAACCTCCCTGATCCGGCGGCGCTAAAACGCTGTATTAAGTGAGTATGCACAACACACAAACACACAACGAGGGGCTGGGGGAACACCTGGTACGGTTTGTTTTTTGACTCAAATAACAAATGGACCGACTCCATAATAATACCCAGTATTATTATGTATAATAGATGTAGTTTTTGGGGGTCCACAAACTTTTGTCTATATTTTTTAAAGACGAAAACACTAAAGTCCGTAGTTAGAATATCGGTGCCCAACACAGTCATGCCACCCTGCAAAAACTCATCTCAGAAAGTCAGCACCACCACCCCTGTCCCCTGCAGCACTATCCTTAAGCCTCCCCAGTCATCCACCGTGGGTGTACGCATACATTACATTTGATTAATTAGAGAAACACAATGTCTGTCAACAGCCCTTTATTGGTGGAAAATAGCTTTATACATCAGTGTCAGTCAAAATACCTGCATGGCACCCAGGATTAGGATGGCATTAGTAGATCAATGTGCCCTAAAGGTCAGCGTTTAGGGTCCGAGAGCACCTGACCAGTGATGTAATTTCTAACTCTGTGCTACCATAAACACCGCTAAATATTCAAGCCCATTCCCTTGCTATCTGGGCAAAGACCACAGTTTAGCATCCCCTGGCATGGCTATGGGCCATGTCACATGCAGCATGATGCCAGCCAATCTGCCAGGCTCCAGTGATAAAGTCTAAACTGCTTAAACAACGAGGTAAGGCTCTAATTACAGCACCGATGACTCTCTTTCGGCCCGTGTCCATCTCTAGGTGTCTAAATGTGTACTACTGCGGTAAGGAGTGCCAGAAGAAGGATTGGAGTCTGCATAAGAAGTTCTGTAAGAAGCTACACATGGTGGCCATAGACCGACTGGTGGAATGGCTGGTTCATACAGGTGAGGTGTTTAAAAATTAAAACTAAATTCCTATCCTACACTGATAGGTTTATCAGGTGTAACTAAATACTCCTGCATCCTGATTATTAGATTTGCCTAATTAATGTATGAATAAAATTAATAATTGAATGCTGTTAAAGGCATTGGTAAAAATGGGACATGTCCGAAATGGTCTCCCAGTCCCCAAGTGCACTGGGTCCTTGAGTGGAACGCTAGTCTATTGGAGGGCTAGCAGGGATCACTGTTTCAATGCCAGAGGATGATCCAGCAATCAATTAGCCAATCATCTCTGCTTGCAATGCCAACCATGGCCAGAAGGCTCCACTGTGGGCTGGAGGAAACCCATGCAAACATGAGGAGAACATGCAAAATACACACAGACAGCCGGCACCTGAGCCCTGGTCTTTGGAGCTGTGAGGCGTCACTTTTCATTAGGTCAGACTCATGGCAATCATGGCTCAAGACAAATAAATCCACCAGGTGTCACTAGGATAAAAATCTGTCTGGACCAGAATATTTCTGGACCCCACAGGGTTCAAATTTAGGACCACTAACTTGGACCCAGTTTATCATTTGCTTTTATGCACACTTTTCCCATTTTTAGGAGACCTGCCATTCCCTACAGAGGCATGGTCTAAGCCTGCTAAAGAAGTCTGTTCCTGGGACGACTGGCTCTCCATGCAGGGTGACCTCACATCTCGACTGGAGCCCATCATGTCTGGGAAGAGCATGATGGACCTCTGGACCAACACATGTCGGCCACGGCCAGACGACCTGGAGCTACGTGAATCTGTGTGGCGAGTGTGCAGCGAGTTCCTGTCTCGCCCACTCACCATCGGCCTGGGCATTCAGATGTTTTGTCTGGACCCATATTCCCGTCCCCTCACCGTCCACCTGGTGGGAGCTGGACATAACGAGACTCTGGGAGCAAGGACCACAGATCTGGATGAGCTGACTCATATGTTCCCAGGGCATCAAGGCCTGGAGGTGGTCATGGTGGGGCCAGAGGTTGTAAAAGGACCAGTTATGAGGCCTCCACTAAGGGCATTTGGTCCACGAGGAAAAGTTTACATCAGTGCCTACAAGGGACTCTACCACCAATTCTGGGAAGAACTTGTGGAGAAAGGAGAGGCAGCCAGACCAGACCTGGTGGTGGGATTTCATCCAGGTACAAACACTAAAGTGTCTCAATAAATGACAATTTAAATCGGATTTCTGTTTATAAATAAAACGTTGTTTGTGTCGCAGGATTTCATGCCTCTCAGGGTCTCGGTGAAGGTTGGCTTCCAACACTGTTGTTGCTCAGAGATTACAACATCCCCTCCATGTTCACCATGTACAAGTGAGTCACAAACACGTTTTTATCCACAGTGCTTAAGCAATTGCTATACAGTGTGTGTGTAACTGTAATGTGGGGGCATCACGTGATACAAGAAGACCACTTGAGCCCGGATTTTAAAAGCCTTAAATTCTGATCCAGATTTCCTATCCAGGATTATAATAATGTCACAGATTTTAGGCCAGTTTTTTTTCCAGAACATTTTTAGACTGGATAAAGCGGATCCAGGTATCGCAGGATAGGGATACTATGGATCTCTATGTTGCCATCTGCTGGAAAAAAAGATATAACATTCTCTAAGAGAGAAAATAGTTTTATTCTCCATCAGCAGATGTAAGAATTATAGAAACTGATTAAAAAAGAACAAAAGACATGCTAGTTTGAAGACCTAAAGGCAACCTTGCTTCAGCAGGATTACAAATTTCCTTTCTTAAAAACAAAATAAACGAAGTTGTTACGTTTCGCCATATTTTTAAAAAGAGAGCAAGGTCAACAAATCTGCTGACACGCACACACTAGCTCAGGACCACACTACTGAGAGAGAGAGAGAGAGAAGGGCAGGGGGGAGAATCCCAAAGAAAAGGGGGGGGGGGCGCGATTTTGTGCTGAGCAAGCCTGCGTGGCAAGCGCAGGCACAGAACGGCACGTAGCGTCAGGCGGCGAAAGGAGGAAGCAGCCGAGGGCAATGGCTGTTTAAAACAAACAAAAGTGCAAAAGCTTATCTTACGCTAAGCTGCTTCCCTGAATGAATATTACCTCACACCTCCCACCGGTACAGGAACTGAACCCCTTAGCGAGCCCAGTCCGTTCTGTTTCCCTCACAAAATAATAAAACAAAACAAAAGTGCAGAAGCTCTGTAATAGAGCAGGTGAGACGGGTGATTTCTCAGACGCACGCGGCACAATGAGGAGCGGTCGCAGTCCAAAGACAACAATAGCGATCCGAAGGGCGCAAGCCGCGTGTCAGGTTGGCCATGGTGCAACACCTGCTAAGCCTGTCTAGGCTCTTAAATAGGCAGAATAGCAGGTGTTGCGTGTTTTGCCGCAATCAGACAGCTTATAGACTGGCATGTGTGATTGCGGCAGCTGCCAGAGATCATACCGAGAAAACTAGGCCAACGCTGCCCTCTAGCGTCGGTAAGTAGGACCTCTAACAGAAGCTGGGATTGTAATTTCTGATGAAGACTTAAACTTCTTTTTTTGAATTTTATTTCTTTTCTGTTTTCTAAAATGTGCTTTCATTAAGTTGAAAATATCAATTTAAGTTTACAATAATTCACTGAACTGACATTTTCTATTAAACCCAAACTGCTTCTTACTTTTGCAAACATTTTGAAATACGATATCGACTTGCTGTAGCGCTGTTCAATTATTTTTTTTGTTGTTTGACCTGTTAATAGTAAGCTAACTGAACTCTAACCTGTGTTTTACATTCTGCTAATTTATTATTTAATGATCTTGGGGGTATCCACCAAACGACCCCCCCGTTTCACCAGAGGTGGGTTCCCAAGTTCCCAGTCTCCTCACAGTGGGGTTCACGTCACGTGTCACCCCACATTAGGGTAACATCAGTACAAAATAGCATGATGTCAGGATAACCTTATTTACCCTGCTTTCTGGTTTTCTAGCATATTTGACATGTATAAAGCAAAATAACCATTCGTTTCTCCACTTCTCTCTCTCTCTCTCTCTCTCTCTCTCTCTCTCTCAGTGATGCAGAGTTACAGTACTCACTGCAGATTCTACTGGAGCTAGAGATGGACATTAAGGGCACCGGTCCAAACCTGTTCAGCTCCCAGAAACCTGAGCAGGTCCAGTCGAGCCCCAACAAAGACCCGAGCCACTGCAACGCCTTCTACCTGACCTTCCAGGGCCTGCTGGCGGACAAATATGAAGAGGATTAGGCCTCCATAAACAACTTGAACTGAACTCTGAGGAACTTTTTAAGGACATAATCTCCACAAGTGAGCTCTGAGGAATATTTAATACAACCAGCTCCATAAAGCACACGAGATGAGGAGAACCTCTATAATCCACACTTTTTTTATTAGTTGTGTGATAATTCTTTGCATAAATCTAAAATATGTTTAAACGATCACACAACGTCCCGACAAAAGGCATACAGTTGATGAGTATTGGTGGAATCGCCAACTCTGTCCTTCACTGCCCTCCTGTGGATAAATTGTGTAAATTGCACTTACAGAAGGTCAACTATCCTTGTGAAGTTTAAAATTTAAGATCTGCTCAAACCGATACAGGTTTAACTCATTGCTGCAGTAATTGAACGACCACTATCAAATTTAAACACTGGTTATTTTAGGTTTTACATATAGCACAATGATCATTCAGGGCTCAAATTGAAGTAAACACTTGGGCCAACATATTTATCACCTCACCCAGTCTTCTATTTTCAATCATTTAGGTTACATTTTGGGAAGATTAAAATGCAAAAAAAATTCGAAAATCAAAAAACGGCCTTTATTTTTTTTTTAGATTATAATTTGTGTGTGATTTGGCTGGTGATTGAACATTTTCCATGCCCTTGCACATTTTCTGTTTCAGCAGGGACCTGGGAAGCTTGTGAAGCTAAATCCAAAATTTTTGGAACAGATACAACAAAGTGTTTTTTTCAAGAGTTACACAGGTTTTTATCAAGGGTCATCATTCGTCTCAAAATTTGCCACAACCTCTAAAAATAAAAATAAAAAGAAGCCTGTCACTATAAATCAAGTGGTTGCAAGTTTTTTTTTATGTCTTCTGTAATAGAACAAACAAATATTAGTCACAATTCAGTGTTATTTGGTTTTTAAACATGAGGGTCTGCGCAGGGTCCTACAGCCACCGGAACCAGAAAGCTCCGGAAGGCTCGCGGAGGGGTGAAGGGAGACCCTATAAAAAGCTCTCCGAGTCCCCGGGGAGGGTCTGAAGAATAAAAAGTTTAAGTCTCTGCACGGCGTGGAAACTCATTAATAATTCATTAATTCAATCATTCATTCATCATGACGGACTCGCGCAGGTAAGAGGCACCATTGTCTATAAGAATATTAATGTATAAAACAATACATTTATACTTATTATGGTGTTAAATGCGGTTATAGAGAATAAACGTGCCACAGACTACGCCGTTAAATTTATTTAAACTTAAGTGTTGTGAGTGGATTCTAGAGTTCATGTTTAAAAGCTGGGGTTATAAACAGGGATTTTTATAAATTCCATAATTGTAGTTGAAGATGTTTTTGGATACTATGTTTTTGCTAATTGCCATCTTATATCCACATTTTCGCCTTTCACACTAAAATGGGTAATATAGAAATAACTGGATGAGATGTAAATTCTACTTTCAGCTTGTTTTGATTCTGTTTGTCTGGTTTACTTGCTCATTGTTTTCTTGGATCACAGAAAAACACATGTCACTGTGAACTGGTCTTCATCCCAAATTTTTGGTACTGATTTTATTTCTTTTGCACTAATAAAATCTCAAGAACCAATGATCCATATCAGCCCATTGTCCGGTGTTTGCTCCATTGCACCTAGAGACGATTAAACTGCATCCACAAAAACTTCTAGAACAACATAAAGGAAAATTTATGGTAAACTGGGTCAATTTTTGAACTGGACTAAAGTGACCTCACACTTCATGATTTATATGCTTAAGGTGCTTATAACAACATGCCTACACACCCTTTTTTTTTACAGATACCTGAACCAACAAACTGAACGGTCCCAATTACATTTTCAATTAATTTATATAAAGCCATTATAGAGTTGATAACATAATAACATAGTTGATAATTGTCACACACCACCCCCCCCCCCCCCCCCCCTAGTCCCCCCCCCCCCCCCCCCCCCCCCCCCATATGCTTGTGCTACCACAGACCCATCTCTGGTAAAGCGAGGTTCTGTTCTTTCTTTCCCTGGTGGTTTTCCGGTTCATGCCTGTGTCAAGGCTCTTAGGGTTGGGTTCTCGTACCTCTGTCTAATCTATGGCCGGCTTCCGCCTTGCCAAGTCTAAGGGATTGGGGAGCACAAGCAGCCAGTCGTGCCAACGCATGACGATAATTATCCTGATATTTTACATTTTTATTATTATTACACTGTAGTTTTATTCTCAGCCCTTGTAATGTCATATCCACTTTGCTTTCTTGTCTAGTGAACTGAATTATGGGATTGTGTTATCTAGGACGGACACATGGTGTCTTCACAATTGTTCAAACCCAGCAGTTGTTTAGAAAAAAATGTTCAAAATGTGAAGACGTTTCTCTCTCTAGTTCATGTAGGCTTCCAGGAATGAATGAAAGCATAACAATAAGGTACTATCCTGAATCTTTCTCACAATATTATGGGTGTTTAAAATCAACCTTAAATTTTATGCTGTTTCTTTCCAGATCACTTTCTAACTTGAATCTGTTTGACATTTTAAAGTGGCATTTATTAAAAAAACATTTATAGTGGAAAAGCTACTAAGGCTTATTGACTAGAAGGTTGAGGGTTCAAATCTCACCTTGACCCTGGATTACTCAGACTGTATCCCCTGCATAAGGGCGTCCGCTGAAGGCTATAATTTTAACCATGTCATGTAGTTATTTTTTAATTAACTGTATTATTGTTTTTCTTTAGACCCACTGTGATATTTTGGTATATTTTTGGGTGGCAAATTCCACACCTCATACATGTGATTAATGAAAACTGCCAGCTGCTCAGACACAGGCAGACATAGAGGAGCAGGTGGCAGAACCGAACGTGAGACTGGGGTGGTATTTTTAGCTTCATGGGCACTGAGATAGGGTGACAAAACACACTCCACAATCAAGATACTGTTCTCTCTCACACACACTCCCAGACTTTATATTGGATGGGAAAGATATTTTGTTAATGTTGTAAATGAAAAGAAGTTACAAAACTTCTTCAGAAACTAGAACGTGGCACACTTACGCATGTTTAATGAACAATTACCGTTTATTTGCGGCAGCTGTCTTTACTTTTGGTTTACTAATGAATTAATGCAGACACGAATTCACAAAAACTCAAATAACAACTAGAAAAATGCACAATAGTAAACTAAAATTAAGCAGTAGTTCACAGGGTGTAATTTGGGGTCACCACTGAAGAGCACTGGAGACGCACACATCTCTGGACAACCATTATTGAAAGCAGTCAATTTTTCAAGGGTGCCAGTGACTCACATCTGGACTTTACCTGGCATCGGACAGTCAGGAAAAACCTCAGGGCTAACCATAGACCAAAGATGGGAAAGGTACAAGAGTGGCTCAGTGTACAGAGCATTGGTTCCCAGTGATAAACCATTCATGGGTTGTATGCCTTGTCTGGCAAGTCTCTACATTTACATTTACATTTACAGTGTTTAGCAGATGCCCTTATCCAGAGCGACTTACAATTGATACAATTCAAGCAATTGTGGGTTAAGGTCCTTGCTCAAGGACCCAACAGTGGTGGCTTGGCAGATGTGGGATTTGAACCCAGGACCTTCTGGTCCATAGTCCAGTATCTTAACCACAAGTCTCCGGCGCTAGAGTACAAGTCAGTAGGTTACTGGCACTCGAAAATTTGGTTGCACTCCAGATGTCTGCTTGTTGAATGCCTGGACGTCTTTCCTCCTCCTCAGAGGCTCCAGAGCTCCTTGGGACCTGCGGTTGTCACACGACTAGTTGTACAATCGATCAAACACTATAATGAATAATTCTCATCTGTTTCTGCAGCGTTTCTGATGGTACAAACACCAAACCCCTCACGTTCCACTCTCAGAAGGAAATGTTTCAGAAAATGGAGGAACTGTATAAATTCTGTGCCAGATGTGAAAAGCAGCCATCGCAGGGAGCAGAGACCCTCAAGCGCTGTGCGAGGTGAGAGTGTATTCTGTATTAGATGGAAATCTCTGATACGATGGACAAGCTTTGGGATTAGTTTGCAGTTTTTCAGCTGTTCAAGTTATCTGACATGTCTTTAACTAATCGTGAAATGCCTGTATTGTTGGTGTGATTATAAATGATCGATTATGAAAGCCAGATGTTTTATTAGTTAGAAACTCTAATTAGAGACTCTTCCCTATTGGTACAGCGTTCATGAGCTACAGAATCCAGTCACGTCTTGATTTACCATTAGTGTTTTTTGTTAAGTATTCACTCTGTTTTGTAGGTGTCTGAATGTCTATTACTGCAGCAAAGACTGTCAGAAGCAGGACTGGTCGAAGCATAAACAGTATTGTGCAAAGTTGCGCATGGCCGCAGTCGATAGACTCGTCGAGTGGCTCGTTTATCAAGGTAAAGATAAAAAGTGCTGAAGAACTGTACAATTAAACACCATACAATTCTTGCCTTACTTGATTAATAAACCAATAGCTTGTCATGCTCTGCCACTTTTCTTATCCAAAAGGAGACCTGCCGTTCCCCACTGAGGTGTGGTCTAAGCCTGCTAAAAAGGTTTGGTCCTGGGATGACTGGCTGTCCATGCAGGGTGACCTCACAACCCGACTGGAGCCAATCCTGTCCGGTAAAAACATGGCAGAACTTTGGAACAATGCCTGCCGGCCACGCCCGGATGATGCAGAGCTTCGCGAATCCGTGTGGCGCGTGTGCAGCGAGTTCTTATCCCGTCCCCTGACTATTGGAATGGCAATTCAGATGTTCAATCTCGATCCCTATTCCCGACCCATCACCGTCCACCTGGTGGGAGCAGGTGACACGGAGACGCTGGGAGCGAGGACCACAGATCTGGACGAGCTGACTCGTTTGTTCCCAGGACACCAAGGTCTGGAGGTGGTCATGGTGGGGCCAGATGTGGTGCAGGGGCTTATTATGAGGCCACCCTTAAGGGCAGTTGGTCCTAAAGGAAGGGTCTACATTAGTGCCTATAAGGGACTCTACCCCCAGTTCTGGGAAGATCTTGTGGAGAAAGGAGAGGCAGCCAGACCGGATCTAGTGGTGGGATTTCATCCAGGTACCAGGCTTGACAGCAAAGAGCTATAGAGCAGTGGAATTAATAAATGATCCTCCGAGTCTTTTATCTGAAATTGTCGTGCTATGTTGTTGCAGGGTTTGATTCCCGTCAGGCCATGGCAGATGGTTGGTTGTCATCGCTTCTGCTGCTGAGAGACTACAACATCCCTACCATGTTCACGATGAGCAAGTGAGATAAAAAATGACATCTAATGCAATTTTATAGCAGAATATTCAATGAATGCCATGAAAAAAAACAAACTATTTTTACCAATGACTTTTCTCTCAGTGATTCAGAGTTGCAGTACTCACTGCAGATTCTGCTGGAGTTAGAGATGAATGTTAAGGGAACTGGTCCGAACCCGTTCAGCTCCCAGAAACCTGAGCAGGTCCAGTCAAGTCCCAACAAAGAACCAAACTACTACAATGCCTTCTACCTGAACTTCCATGGTCTTTTGGAATCTGCACTGGAGGAGGAAGAGGATTAGGCCTGACCATCAACTTTAGACTGAAGTGAGGATGTAGAGCTCAGATCTGCACTCTTCAGAGCTTTTTTAAAAGCCAGTATGGCTTTCCATACAGCTGGAGGTTCTGAAGAAATCTGAAATCTTTGACCTCCATGATAGTCTGTGTACAGATTTTCTACTGTATTGTGTAATAAAGATTGTTGGTTATTGCAAAGTCAAGGTTTTCAAAATGAGGATTATTTACAAAGCACAAAATTGGTTAATGGTGCTGAGCAGACCCAGTGACTCCAACATCCCACCACAAACCACTCAGGACTATGAGAACGTTCTAATCACTCAAGCTCTCTCATATGTTCATGCTGTTAAGAGGTTTCTGTTATTCTGTCCTCTATCAATGCCTAAACAATATTTGATTTGATTGTGTTCATTCGTTATAATACATATTTTAGTTTATTTATATAATCTGGAGATTTTTTTAGGCGTGACTGTGAATTAATATTGAGGAATATACTATTAATATAAAAATACTATTTTTTTTGGACAGTTATAACACAGATGTATACAGTTGGTGTGCTACTTAGTCACCAAAATGATTTGGAATCATACATTTAACAAATATAAATACACAAGAAACATGAAGCCAATTTAAAACACGACGTTACAGAACAAAACAAGGGCATATCAGTTTAATCTCAGTAACAAGCTAATTAATTTAGCTAATAGAAATCAGGCGATGGGCAGCTGACTGGGTTTCGCCTCAAATCGCATACGGCTGCACTAAAAAAAGTGCACACTTCACTAACGATGCCATTACTGCTTTAGCACGCCTATTAGTGGTGCATTATCAATTTGAAACGCACCCCTGTGTGTTTCGTTTCTGCCCGTTGCTGTCCCACCCATAATTTGACAAATATTGTATAGGATTGGCTATTCGTGCACACAATCTGCCTGTTGATTGGACAGCATGCCTACGCAAAAGGGTGGAGTTTGTCCAAATACGGGTAGGAATAAAAAATATCGGCACTGTTATGCTTCTTGAACTAAACGGTTCGATAAGACTGCTGTTGTGACTTTCTAGTACTATCACTAAAGCGACACAAGCGTTAATCTGCTGCTTAACTATTCTCTAAGCAAGAAGGTGGCATTTCTCGTGTTTATGAACCGATAACGAAGCAGATTTAGCATTGTCCTGTCGGTTTACGCGGATATACAGCTGCGCATGCGTGGCAAGATGGGCTGGGTCGTTACCGCGCATGCCCAGAGCAGAGATAAAAATGAGTACAGGTTAACGGAGGCTTAAGCATCGGTAAGATTGATTCTCTGTTTTTATTCCCGTTAATCATGAAGTTATTATTTGTAATGTTTGCGGTTTATTTAGCGATGTTTTGTCGCTGCTGACCAGTGCATCAAAATGGCGCGCAGTTTTTTCAGGGAAAGCTGTATTTAGCGGTTTCTACCTGTTTTTCTTTGATATTGCAGTTCATTAGCGTATTTAATTTAAATGTGGTCGCTGTTCGGTGTTTAACTGTGTTGTTGCCTCGGATTATTTAATGTCTCCCGTGTGCGTGAACTGTCATGTCGTGCATTAATGTATAATCTGATTTGGTGCTTATTATAAAATGTAAATGCTAAATTTAATTAAATATTAAAAATAGAAAGTGTGGCTCAGAAGAAGTTAAATCAGACCGGTGATGTTTAATCAACTGACCTGTTTATGAGGCTGTCATGTGATCGGTGCTGTTTGTCAGACATCCTGCTGCTGCACAGTGTTTCCACTGCTTCAGAGTCCAACAGCGGTGATTTACACCTCTCTCTAGGCGCCTCGCCTGCCCGCAGTGGGGACGCGGATGAGGGAGGGTCTGAATTAGGAACGAGCAGCAGGGCGAGTCTGTAAAATCTAATAAAGGATAATCGTTTAATAATGTTTAAGCACATGCTTACGATTATCAGATTATATTTTAGTGGGCTGTTCAGTTTGTCTGGGTAAATAAACCCTAAACCTGATCGTTAGTTTGTAAGGAGCATAAACACTTGACGAACTCCTCTATAACCTGTCTTATTATTTTCTGTTGATTGCACAGTGTCGGCATGAGCGCTCATTCGCTCTCGTGATCGTTCCTACTCGGATGTCCATCATGGAGGAAGATTTCGGGGTTTTCGTGGATTGGTCGCTGATGGGCGACGTCTCCCGCGAAGCTCCGGCGGGAAAAACCGAGTACGCGGACGCCAAAGAGCGTAAACGACACGCTCGCTCGGGCCAGTGGGCGAAAAGCCATGCGCAGAGAGCCCTTGTGTACCAGAGCCTCATCAAAGCCCTGCCGTGCCGCTCTATCGTACCCGATGCCAGCGTGTACCACACTACGGAGAAACCAGCCAAAGGGGACGAAGCGAAGCAAACAAATGGAGATGTCCTGACGTTGCCCGACTTTGCGTCCGACGCTCCAGTGCCACGTTACTGCTTAAAGTCCGTGAGCTCTGTGGGATCCATCCTGGGACGCCTCGGGGCAGAATTCCCGGACGTCTCTTACTGCCCGTCGCTGCCAGCCGTGACGGCGCTGCTGCTCCACTGGAGCGCCAGCGAGGCTCAGTGTTTCGAATCCGTGGCTCGACTCCTGGCCACGATGCAGCAGCAGCGCATGCTGCACCAGACCTTCCTGGCCCACCGGGCGTCCTGCATGACTTTTGGCGATCTGGCGCGAAAGCACTGCCCCGCCGCACACGATCTCGTGGTCTCCCTGGCGACCGAAGGCAAGGACGAGGTGGCGGAGGTCTACGGAGACTGGCAGCGCTGGGTGTTCGGCGACCTGCCGTTTCCGCACGTCGGCCGCGTCACGGATGTGTACCTGGTGGAGGGGTTTAAGGTGCTGTACCGCGTCGCCCTCGCCCTGCTCAAGCTCTACAGGAAGCAGAAACTGGACAAGAAGGTGGCCGGGAAGTGTTCGGGCGGAGTCCGGGGAGACATCAGGGAGTTCGTGAAGGGCGTCGCCGACAAAGTGAGTCCGGATAAGCTGATGGAGAAAGCCTTCGCTATCAGGCTGTTCAGCCGCAAGGAGATCAATCTGCTGCAGCTCGCCAACGAGAAAGCGCTCCAGCAGAAGGGCATCACCTTCCAACAGAAGAGGTGCTGCTACAACCAATCAATAATCTATAATCAGTAATCAATAGCAGTCATCATTTGGTCCTGGGGTTCAGTAGATGAGTTACAGACAGTACAGTTTGTCTTAGGTTTAAAGTCACACTAAGCGGCCCTGTAAGGACGGAGAATTAAATTAGGTTTACTTTAGGTTAAAGGCCTTGTGACTGAGATTAGCAGATAAACAGTGTTCCATACAGTGTGCTGGATTATTCTGACTGCTCAAAGCTGGTGGTTAAGGAAATATCAGGACCTGTCCCTTGCTCTGGACCTTTGCTCAGGTCTTTACTTGTAATGACCCTTATCCTGGAGCTTGTGCTTGTGTTTCTTGTCCGGGTTCTTGCCCTGACTCTTGGTGTGGACATTTTGTTTTGACCTTGTTCTGGATTTGGTAATTGTCCTGGGCCATGTCCCTTGTTATTTGTTTTTGCTTGGACCTTGTAATGTTCCTTGTCCTGTTTATTCTAATGGACCTTGTTCTGGACGTTATACTTGTAATGGTCCCTGTCCATTTTCCTGTCCCTTTGCTTGGTCCTTGTATGTGGTTCTGTACTTGTCCCTGTCCTGTTTCAGGTCCTTTCCCTGTCCTTTATCAGCATTTTGGTCCTTGTTCTTCTCCTGTCACTTGTCTTGGTTCTTGTTATGGTCTTTGTTCTGGTCCTTTTCTTGGACCTTGTACTTATCCTGGTCTCTGTATTCTTTTTTTGTCCTGGTTCATGCCCTGTCCCATGTTGGTGACATTCGCTTGGACCTTGCACTTGTAAGGTCCTTGTACTGTTTATTGTCTGGGTTCTTGTCCAGGACCTCTCAGTGGACCTGATTTACTTATTTATTAAATTAAAGAACCCTCTGGTATGTGCTGTTATGTGAAAATAATTAATGATGTGGCCCCAATACAGTCAGAAACATGAACCACCGAGAAGTTTATTATTGTTCAGTTTAAGCACAATCCTGATTGGTTGAGTTTCATAACAAACAATTATGCTTTGGTAACAAACAACACAACATCAATAATATGTAGTTATACTTAAATCACGTGATCTAAATTATCTCTTGTCTTTCGTTTATAACTTTAAGAGTAGTGGATCAAAACTCGCACCTCTAAATTTTTTGCCAAAACAAATTTGGTGACCAAATGTCCACAGGGTTATTAAATGTAAAAGCTCTGGTGCTCTGAGTCAGAATCCAGGATTTAATCTAGTTAATCATTTACTAGGATTCAATAGTCTACACTAATCAATAAGCTGATCGATCAGTTATTCTGGTGTTTCTCTGTGCAGGTGTAATGTGGCTCTGTCAGTGAACGTGGAGAGTTTCTGCTCGGACATCATCAGTCTGAAGGAGTTAAAAGATCTCTGGTGCTGGATTCCTGAACGATTTGCTCTGTGTGAACCTCATCTGCTGTTCAGCACGGCTACACACGGCTGCAGTCTGAACCGGTACGCACACACACACACACACACACACACACACCTTACATACACTGGTTACTAGGGGTGTAACGAGTCACTCTGCTCACGATTCGATTTTTTTTTTAACGATTATTAATTTTACATTTGACAAAAGACATTTTTTATTTCTGTCGTGTAAACAATGGACAACTTCTTGTGTACGTTTTTAACAAAAACCTTTTTCCCTTATTAATAGAAATGACTAGAAACATTAGGTTTAAAATAATAAACAAAATGCCCTATTCCATCAGTGCAGTACCTCTGTATACTTCTAATGGTCAGTATTTATTTTTATTCCCTTACTGCAGTACTAATCAGAAGTCTGTGTGTGTTTGACTGATTTAATCTGTCTTTGTGTAGATTTGCTCTGTTCTGCAGCAGCAATCCGAAGTTCGTTTTATAATATACAGTAACAATAAAGGCATTAACGTATCGTGCTGCAGCTTCATCATATATTAAATAATGGGAAGAAAATGTTATTTTTTTATTTTTTTATTAAAAATAGTTTATAGTTTTTCTTGTATAAAAATGATTGAATATAATTATTTAATGTAATTTTCTATAATAGTTTAAACAAAAATAAACTTTAGTTTCTCCTGCAATTAAAACTCCCTATCCTATGAATGGGATGTGTCTGTGAGCCATCTGGTGTTCAAAAATGGAATTGCATTAGATGGAAAAACCCCCAAGGATTTAGACAGAGGATGTATCGTCCCACCCCTACTGGTTAGCCGCTGTTATGAGCCCTCACAGCTCCAGTTAGGTTTATTATCTCATAAGTGAGCAGTCTGTTCTCCTAGTGGATGTGTAACACCGACCTACACATGGTTCCACTGCACATGGTTTAATGTTTGTTATATTTTTCTCGTTATTCGTTTATAATTAGATGTTTCTATTATTTTTTTTTTTCCACCCACAGTGATGATGCCTGTTTGTTTTCTTGCATTTCAGTTTTTATTCCCACTCTGAAGGTCATGAACCCACACTGCTCCTGATAAAGACCACCGACAGAGAGGTGCACACTCTTACTCTGCTCTTTTATCCTTTAGTTCTTCCTGTTACCATGGAAACGTGTGTGTGTGTGTGTGTGTGTGTGTGTGTGTGTGTGTGTGTGTGTGTGTGTGTGTGTGTGTGTGTGTGTGTGTGTGTGTGTGTGTGTGTTAGGTGTGCGGGGCGTTCCTGTCGACAGGACGGACTGGGAGGATAGGAAGCGGCGGTGGAAACACACTCAGCTACTTCGGGACGGGCGAGAGTGTTTTCGTTGTTTAGGGTGAGGGGACTCGCTGTTATCTCCTGATCAGTTAGAATCCTATTGATTATCAGTTATTGATCTGTTGGTCGGGGCTGTTCAGATGAAGCCTGAGATGGAGCGGTTCGAGTGGGTGATCATCAAACACCCCGAGCTGGCGAGCGCCGCCCCCGAGTCGAACGCTGACACCCACGCGCAGTCCTCGCTCACTGTGGAGGCTCCGCCCGACGCTGGGGTCGACTCCGCCCACCTGTCGCCGTTCCTCTCCGCCCGGCACTTCCACCTGAACGCTCGGAACACGTCCATGTTCATGGCGGGAAACTTCGACTCTGTGATCATCGGTGAGTGACGTCATGCGGTGACATCACATCACATCGCAGAGTATCGTTGTGATGTCACGTCCTTCGTTCACTGTGCGTTTTGTTGTCCGTCCTGCAGGTGGGGGCGAGGGGAACGCCCTGTACCTCGACTCAGAGCTGAATCACTGCAGGACGGGCCGCTGCGCCACCTTCGACAACCCGCCGCTCTGCGCCGAAAACTTCCAGATCTCCGTACTGGAGGTGTGGGGCTTCCAGGACGCCATGGCAACCTAACGGCCAATCGGCACGCTCCGAGAGGCGTGTGGCGTTAAGCGTTTCTCATATCAGTGTGGAGTCGTATCTGTTCTCATATCAGAGCTGTTATCATCATTATTATCCTCATGATCAAGCTCGGACATATCTGTTCCGTAGGAAAGGGGGAATCAGACCGAAGCCTCGCCACAAACCAGCTTTAGAGATGCTAAACTCTAATTAAGCTATTAAATCAAATATTAATAAACAAATGTGGGTCAAACTCCAACCTGATGCTGGAAACTGGAGCCATACGATCAATTGATTCAGTTTCTCTCCTCTAGAGGGTGCTACTGATGCACACATTTACTTTTTTATTTTTTCTCTTCTCTGATCATTTCAGGGGCCGGGTTAAAAAAATCACACATCTCAAAATCTTTGTTTTCTTACGTAGGCTATGATGGATTTTAGAGCTTACGTTATACAGAGTGAGACATTCATTGAATTCGTATTTACTGTTGTTTCTGTTATTTTTTTTCCTTTATATATCTTAGCAAACAAGAAACACAGGTGATGGTGTAGAAATGGATAACAGGAAAAAATCCTCCTTATTTCCAATAACTAAACTGTGTAACGTTTTAAATTTCGATCCTTCAACTTACAGCCTAAGATAAGTGTGAGGCTATTGTAAGGCTAAGAAACATTTAAGAACGTAATTATTTCAGGAATACCACTTTGTCTTAGAATTGTTCTTAGGAAGAGATAAGGAATAAAGATAATTTTTAAGAAGTTATTGGAAGAATAACAATTTGTCGCAAAAGAACAAAGTTAAGAAAAAAAAAAACACACCTAAGGAGATTTTCTTTCTTAAGACACTTTTGTGAATTGGTCCCTGATTTTACAAAAGCTTTCTTAAGAAAAGACATGTGAAATGCTTTCAAAATACCACTTGCTCTTAGAACTGTTCTTAAGAAAGGAGTTGAGGAAAAAAAGATCATTCTTATGAAGTTATTTGAAGAATAACAATTTTTCATTACTTTTCTCTTAAGGATTTAGTTAAGTTTTATGAAAAATACACATTTAAGAGTTTCTTTCTTAAGGCTTATTTTTCTTTTGTGAATGCGGTCCCTGGACCTAAATATCATCTTACCGATAACGTTTCAGTACGTGGCGTATCAGATATGCACACATCAGACCGATCTTGATCAGTAACGTCTGTTTTAAAGCAGTATGACGTTAATAATCCTAATTGATTATCAGTGCAGCGCCCCCTAGCGCTAGGCTTGTTTCCGTTCATTTTTTAAAGTGTTGGTCATATCCTGTTCCTGTTCTCATATCACTGTGTGTGTATGTGGATGTTTAGATTAAATTTCCATAAACATCCTCTTAACATTCTGTGTGTAGGTGTGCGAAATGTTTTTAACACAGGCACCGCGGGTGACCACCTCTCACACGGGCACGACTCGTCAAACAGCCGATATTCTGAATGAAAGAAAGATGGAACGAAAGGTTAAACATGATTTAAAAATAATACACACTATTTGCCAGATGTGAAACTTTGGGCAGGGCCACTGTAGTTTCCCGTCCCACTGCTGCAGAGACTCGGGTTCAAGTCCCAGAGCAGAACACATGTGATTGATCGTGTCTGAGGGAGGTGACCGATCCCCTGCCACCTGGAGCGGGATAAAATGGGGAAAGAATACAAGTTTTGGCACTTTTCAGAATCTGCTGGTGCTTTTTGTGTACAAAATAAGAAAAATAAAAGAAATAAAGTGATTTCCGGATTTCTCGACACTTAACTAATTTGGCCAAAAAGCAAAAGTATTTATTTCACAATATTTCACAATTATTTATTTCACTCAACAGCAGCAGTAAAATGTGTTAACCTAATAGAATTCTACAGTAATATACAGTAATAAAATCGGATTAAAAATATGCAATGTGCAAGATGTTTTTCGGTATTTAAGATGTTTTCCCTTGAATGGCATGTTTAAGAATTGTGTGTATGTTTTAAAAACTGTGCAGTCTTAAATATCAAACTGTGATGTTAAATATCAGCGCCATTCTCGTTTAATCAGCTAAGATGTCTAACCTGTGTGTGTGTGTGTGTGTGTGAGGTTTATATGTCATTGTGTGGTCCAGACCTGACATTTCTACCCTGTGGGGACTTTTTGAGAATTAATTTTTTGTTTTGGGTTACTGGTTTGGTGGAGTTGTAGCATTAATTACTTGCAGTAATGTGTCAATGGGAAGTCCAATGACAGAAAGACAACTGTGTGTATGTGTCTACAGAATGAGCTGTATTATTATTATTGTTATTACTATTATTATTGTGTATGTGTTCATATAATTATCTGAAGAACATGACTCTGTATAATTAAGTGGCAGTAAAGTGAATTACGCACTCTCTGCTTGTGAAGTATTATAGATTAGATTGTTGGGTTTTTTTTGTATTTTAAAAACTATTTTGTTTTATATATTTCCTCATTCTTGGTCAGACCAGCCCTGATGTTAAAAACATCACTGATCCAGTCAGGTAAGTGAACAACGTAAGCTAAAAAAAAACAAAGGAAAATATATTTTTACCATAAAGCATAGCAAAAAGAGTCATTACAAAAATGCAAAATACCTACAGGTAATACAAACTTTACTTAAAATATAAATATTAAATACTAATTGGAAGATAGAGGTGCAGGAAAAGACAAAAGGCAAGAGAAATGTACACAGCACAAACAAAACTAATGTCCCTGTGTCCTATTATTTATTTAAGAAGGTCATCCAAATACAATACAACACAATACAACAGCTCAGATAATTATGGTAATTAATCTTCAAAACGTAGCTGGAACATTTCAAACTCCGAGCCTGGGACTGTGAACAATACAAACCAATCTAACATCCCAAAAACAGAAAGTTCTGGTGCACACAATGTGCTTGGAGCTTACCAAAAATCAATTAAGTGTACTTATAAAATGGCTGGAGTCAATAGTCAACAGTATCAGGAGTGTATCTGCTGCTGTCTGTTGCTCTTCTTCTCTACTGCAGACTCACTGCTCCAGCAGCACTGCTGTAATGAACGCTGGCAGGAGGAACTGGAGCTAAAATGAAGAAGAAAATCCTCAGTTCCTGAAGGTCAAACTACAGATAATCCTACATTTTTACACAGAGGAAACGTGGTGAAGCTCCAGGAGCTTGAAGTTCTCTGTACCTTTGTTCCTCTTCCTGCAGAAGATCACAGCTACAGTAACATGAAGGATCACAAAAGTCACGGCAGCGGAGGGGACGAAGGGTAGATGCTCTGGAGGATCTGCAGCAGCATCAGCATGGATATCGGTCAGAGCTGAGGTTCAGACAGAACAGCAGCTACGTTCAATAAACTTCACTCATGCATTCAGTGTCTTATCTGCTTGATCCTAGTCAGGGTCATGAGAATGCCAGTGCCTAGCTGGCTTCACAGGGCACAAGGCAGGAACAACCCCAGACAATGCGCCAATCCATAGGCATTCAATAAACATTATTCACTTAAACAACACAAATCACACAAACCGAACTCCCACTAAACCTAAACACTGCAGCTGCCAAGCCTCCAAACAGGTGTGTATTATGTTTGCGGTACCTGTGGAAGGGTTATTTGGAGATGCTTTAGCTGTAGTTCCTTTGGTTGCTGGGCTGGAGGTTGGAGGTTGGAGTGGTGTTGGAGGTTTAGGTGGAGCTGTTGCTGTTGTTGTTGTTCCTTTGGTTGTTGGACTGGTGTTGGAGGTTTAGGTGGAGCTGTTGCTGTTGTTGTTGTTCCTTTGGTTGCTGGACTGGTTGTTGGAGGCTGAGGTTTAGGTGGACCTTCTGTAAGAAGAGAAATATCTGATAAGTGGTTAGTAATGAAGGTTTAGTGCATAATCCAGTTTGTTCCATCTTTATTATGTTTCTGGATTTTGGATTAGTTCTGTCTGTGTTCTGATCCTGATATGGACCCAGGTTCGAAATCCAGAACACTTTATTATTTTTGTGTTATATTTAAATTAAACTTACATTTATAAACAAAATGTAAGCGGAGCTTCTCCAAGGTAAGCCTGGTTATGATAAAGTATTTTTAATAAGAATATGGATTAAAATCATACTTTACCTTTAACATGGAGTTTGATTAGTCTGTAACCATCAGGTTTAACATCACACATGTAATCTCCATCATCCTCTTTATTCAGGTCTGATATGATTAGAGAGAGATTTCCTGGAGGTTGATCTTTAACCAGCTGAAACCTGTTTCCGTACGGCTCAGTATCAGGTTGTATCTCTGTCCAGTCATATCGATTGTCCCTCCAGGTAACTCCCTCAGGTTTGGTCTGTAGATCAGTGCAGTAACAGGGCAGCAGTACTGAACTTCCTGTGGATGCAGTGATGGTTTGTAATATCTTTGTACCTTTGAGTTTGCAGGCTGCAGAAACACCAGTTAATGTTCTTCATTATTAAACCTCCCTGTACATGTGGATGTTTGATTTCTCACAATACAGATCATCTTCATTTTCTCCTCCTGCTTTAAGAGCATTTTCATAATAAACTATTTCCCAACCGAGGGCTGAGAGCACAGTGCAAGCTGTAACCACATGACTTTATACATATAACATCTAACAACAACCACTCCACAATGAGCTCCATTGTGCTCATACATCAATCCATCAATTTATAGGTCTTCAGAAAGACCTAGAAATACTTAAGAAAGCCCCGCCCCCTACGAAGAGGAGGAAAAGCATGAACTGACCCGCAGTAAGATGAAGGCCTGTCAGGAAGAGAAGGAAACACAGCTGCATTCTTACTGAGGATCCAAACCTGAATGGTTCATCTACAGAGATCATGAACAAACCTTGTACGACTGCTGCACCGGGTCTGAATTGGATGAACACAGCCTAAAGTCCTCATCAGACACGGAAATAGTGCTGCTTTAGTGCATGCTCATCCTCCAGCAGCTCAGGCAGGATGTCCAAACTTAGCATCAGGTGGTTTAACCACAGGAAGTGAAACTGAATGAGGTAGAACTTGAGCGTGAGAAAGAGCAGGTTAGAAACTGCATGAATCCATAGTTGTGTGTTAATGGATTAGTTGTGTTTGTAGTTTTTGTGCAGAAATTAATATTAGAATAAATAAATATTTGTTCTTGTTTATAGTAACATCATCATGAATGTTGAGGGTTTTTTTTAATCTTATCTGCAGTTTTGCCTTTGAACCTCTAGATGCCGCCAAAACAGCGCTATCGACAGCGCTGGTGAGTAAAAACTGTGTCCAGTCTGCTGTTCCACCCCAAAAATGCATAACTTGTGTCACAATAACTTGTTTCCTTGTTTGCTGAGTTTTTTATTTACACAGAGCTAAGACCTCCCTGCTGTGAGGAAGCTACAGAGACAGGAAATTAATCATAGAAAAGATTTACTGGTAAAGGTGTTTCTTTGTCAGATCTTGTTTGCAGCCCCCTTGCCCAAAGACTCCTGAAACTCAGACCAGGATGAGCAGGAAAAAGTCATGGAAAAAGTACTGAAATATTTTAGAGGTTCTGAGAGAGTCTCTTGTTCTGTAGATGGTGACAAAGCAGTGGCATCACATTATATTTTTGTGCAATCCATTTAATTACATAATAGAAATGATATAGATTACAGGAAATACTATGCATTTAATAAAACATGAAGCATTAACTAATACTGACATGAATTAGCAGATCATTTACTCTTAAACTAAATAATTAAACACGTAACATATCTGAGCTTATAGAATTAGTTGAAGGTCAAATGCAGTTGCGCCACTTGTCCTGTAGATGCCACCAAAGCGGAGCCAGATAAAGAAATACTGTATAAATCACATAATTTACACAGATATAAAAATGTATTAAAATAAAGGGGTATGGCAGGATGGGGTCGCTGTTTCAGCATCTGGGAATAATCATCACCAGGCACTGCAATAGCACCCCCTACCAGCCCTCTGATAGATGTTTGCCCCTGGTCTCACAAGGGGTCTGAGGATCTCATCTCGGTACCTAATGGCAGTCAGGCTACCTCTGGTGAGCACATGGAGGGCTACTGCCAAAGAAGGGAGACCTGACTCTGCTGAAAAACTGGCGCCCAGTGGCACTTTTGTGCACGGACTGCAAACTGCTCTCTAAAGCATTAGCCTCGAGACTGGGGAAGGTGATGGAGCAAGTTATACACCCTGACCAGACCTGGTAGTTCTATCTTTGATAATGTTGGTTGAATCCGTGATGTTTTGACCGTCGCCAGGCTATTAGGCCTAAAAGTGAGTTTTATTTTTATAGATCAGGAAAAAGCGTTCGGCCAGGTCGAACATGAATATTTGTGGAAAGTTTTAGAGAATCTTGGGTTCAACCCTGGTTTTATTGCAATGATCAAGGTTTTATACAGTAACATTGAAAGTGTACTTAAAATGAATGGTGGTTTATGCGCTCCTTTTACTGTTACCAGAGGTATTCGGCAAGGTTGTGCTCTTTCAGTAATGTTTTATGCCCTGGCTATTGAACCTCTCTTATGCCAGCTCAGACAGAAACTCTCTGGACTTGCCATACCACAGTGTAGTTTACCTGTGTGTGTTTCTGCATATGCAGATGACCTAGTAGCTTTAGTAACTTCACAGAGAGATGTTGATGTTTTAGTGAATATTCTTAATGATTTTAGGATTTTATCATCTGCCAAAGTGAACTGGACTAAAAGTGAGGCTGTTTTGGTTGGAGAATGGCCTAGTGGAGGACCTACACTACCTGGAATATTATGGCAGAAGGGTGGCTTTAAATATCTAGGCGTGTACCTATGAGACAGCGATTATGAAAAGCGAATTGGAAAGGTATCATTGAAAAAGTGAACGGGCGCCTCAGTAAGTGGGCTTGGATAGCCCCCCAGCTGTCCTGTCGGGGAAGGTTACTCATAACAAATAACCCAGTTGCTTCCCTTCTGTTTCATAAGTTAGCTTGTGTAGATCCCCTACCAAACCTTCTTGTAAATATTCAGGAACTGTTAGTTGATTTCTTCCGGGAAAGACTGCACTGGTTACCGCAAGCTATTCTCCATCTACCCAAAGATGAGGGAGGACAAGGGCTGGTTCATTTAGCCAGCAGGACTGCTGCTTTTCGTCTCCAGTTAATTCGGAAACTACTAAATGGCCCTAAAGACTTGGTATGGAAAGCGGTGGCAAACAGGATTTTACATACTGTGGGAGGACTGGGTCTGGACAGAGTTCTGCTTCTATTGATTACCAAAGCACTGGACATTGCCGGCTTTTTATAGTGGACTTTTTAAGGTTTGGGTTTTTTATAAAAGGTCCTGGACGAGCGGTACCTCTTTATATTGGCTTCTGGAGGAGCCTGTCATCTATGGGGCTCGGCTTGACATAAACCGGGCCTCTCCTACAATGCTCAGAATGCTAACCTCTTCCAACGTTTCCAGTGAGGTCGCTCCGGGTGGTTGCTCAGCTTTTGCTCCGGGCCCCCTCCTGGACTCTGAAGAAGGTCTGGGCTTAGACCTGACCTCCTTCCTCTGGCAAGCTTTTATATTACTCCTGTGTGAAATGTTTTAATAAGAATAGGTTGGAGAATAGAACTGATACACTGTGGTGTGATGCTTTGGGTCTTAATACTGAGGTTAAACCTGAGTGGAGAGCGCTCTATAAACCACCATTAAATAAGAAAGTGGCAGACCTGCAGTGGAGGATTTTACATGGCATCGTTTCTGTGAACTCTTGTATCTCCATTTTAAATCCAGACGTCACTCAGTAGTGTCCTTTCTGTTTTCAGAGAGAAACAGTGTTTCATGCTTTTATGCACTGTTTTAGGCTACATCCCTTGTTTAATCTCTTATGCTCTGTTTTTATGGCTCTTAACGTGGTTTTTACACCTCACACTTTTATCCTTGGTTTTAAATATATTCGGAGAGAGAGGTCAAAGTGTCAGTTGCTAAATTTTATTCTTGGTCAGGCTAAGCTTGCAGAGTATATTACTCGTAAGAATCAGGTAGCACAGGCAACTGACACCAATATCATAAGAGTTCTCTCTAGACTGTTAAAATCAAGGATTTTAATTGATTTTAACTTTTACAAATGTATGTCCGATTTGGAAACTTTTAAAGGTGTATGGTGTGTTCAGGAAGCGGTGTGTTCAGTTTTAAATGATGAGCTCTGCTTTGCACCTTGCTTTATTTAATAGAATTAGGGCTGCAACTAACGATTATTTTAATAATCGATTAATCGGTCGATTATTTTTTCGATTAATCGATGAATCGGGTTAAATATAAAAAAAAACAACTTTCCATGTCTTTATTTAGAAATATAACATTAAATAACATAGCAAATAAGTGCTTACAATAAATTAGTAATAAAATTTATTTAATTTTATAAATTTATTTAATTTATTAATAAATTAAAATAACAAATTAAATAATAAAGAAAAATAAGTGCATCTCTGATGCAAACACTACATACAAACTCATTCACGCTTTTTCTTTAGGAACTTTGCATTGCAAGCAAAAATGTTAGCATGTCAACATGCTCCTGGCTAAAGCTGGCTCTCTTTTTAGAGACTATATTTCCTGCCGCAGAAAATAAACGCTCAGACAGTGTTGAAGTAGCAGGAATGCATAAATAGGACTTGGCTAGCCTGGCCAATATAGGATATCTGTCTCTTAACTCCATCACTGTCATTATCCAGCTAACCAGCATCAACCGTGCTATTCCGGTTCGCATAGTACAAGTGCGCCGTTACGTTTCCTCACTTCAAAATGGAACAAACTCGGGATATTGTTGTGACTTGCGCTGAAACATGTTTTCTAGTGATATGTCGGTCGCGACCGATCCGGCTCTAAGAGCCGGCTCTTTGAGATGAACGACAGGAGCCGGTTCCTGATTGTGAGCCGGTTTATATATTTTTTAATTTATTGTACATTCCGACACATTGCTGCTTATTGCACTTCTTGTTAGATGCTAAACTACATGTCGTTGTACTTGTACTTGCACGTGTAATGACAAGAAAGATGAATTATTAATCTAATATATATATACATACATACATACAGGCGTTACACAATGAAACTGAAACACCTGTCATTTTAGACCACAATAATTTATTAGTATGGTGTAGGGCCTCCTTTTGTGGCCAATACAGCGTCAATTCGTCTTGGACATGACATGTACAAGCCCTGCACAGTGGTCAGAGGGATGCTGGTGGAGGAAAACGTTTCCCGACTCACTTCTCCAAAACACCCCAAAGTGGCTCAATAATATTTACTATTTACTAATAAACTGGTGACTGTGCAGGCCATGGGAGATGTTCAACTTCACTTTCATGTTCATCAAACCATCTGAATTCTGGTATGTCACCCATAATGTTGTGTGCATTGCAATATTTTGAGCAAAACTTTGCTCTTACCCTGCTAATTGAACCTTCACACTCTGCTCTTACTGATGCAATGTGCAATTAATGAAGATTGGCCACCAGACTGGTCCAATTTAGCCATGAAACCTCCCACAAAAAAATGACAGGTGTTTCAGTTTCATTGTCTAACCCCTGTATATATATATATATATATATATGTATATATATATATATATATATATATATATATAATCCCCTCAGAGACAATCTTTTCTAAAACAGGTCAGATCATAACAGAAAGGAGGAGCAGGATCAACCCCTCAAAGATTTTTATCCTTTTTATGCCAATCTTTATTAAAAACTGTAATCTGGACGCTGCTTTTTTTTTGCACATTTTTATTTAGATTTTGTTGAGTGATGTTTGGTTGATGGTGTCTTGTTTCCCTGTATATAGTTACAAATTTACAAATAATACACATAATCAGAGACCCGAGACCAGATTGGACCTGTAATTGAGATGGGTCTTCGTTTTTGTATTTTATTTTACTGTGTTCCATTGTGAGTATATAAATAAAAACCATATTAATAATAACAAACATTGGATATTATGTGTTTTTACATTAGTAATTCATTTTACACATAATTTGGTAATAAATTAAGCTACAAACAAATCTAAAGAGCCACTTGGGAGCCGAAAGTGCCGGCTCTTTTTTGTGAGCCGAGCCAAAAGAACCGGCTCTCTGAAAAGAGCCGAAATTCCCATCACTAATGTTTTCGTTTCGTTTCGATGGCTGTATCAGCACCGGTCAGATCACTTTTGCAAAGCTTGCATGTTACACATGTTCCTATACTTTTGAGGACTTAAGCCGAACTTTCTTCTCTGCGTCGGTCATAATTTATTTAATTCTTAACGCTAACTTATTTTGAAAATTCCGCGTCCGCGCCGGCTCCGCCTCACTCCGTTCAATCGCTCGTATTGTTTTTTCCAGCATGAAGTGCCGCAAGTAACGTAAGCGGATATGATAAGGCGGGGGACACATAAATCATGTGACACAACGAATCGATAATGAAATTCGTTGTCGACACTTTTAATAATCGATTATTATCGATTTTATCGATTCGTTGTTGCAGCCCTAAATAGAATGTTTCTTTAATTTATCTTATTTATTTACATATTTTTGAAATTATCTTTCTGTTTTATGTGCCATTTTTTAATGGCTAAGATGCCCTGAAATAACTTTTTTACATGCTGTAAGATAATCTTAGATCAAATAAATCGTTGTTAAAAGTCTCTCTCTCTCTCTCTCTCTCACACACACACACACACACACACACACAACTAATAAGCGGCTATGGGCAATACTGGGTGGGATCACAGGTGCTGTTGGTGTTTAAACCCTAACTATAGCATTTAGCAAACAGACAGGAGGAGCTTCTACAGACCCCCCTCACCTGTGCTGCAGCTCTTCTGATCTAACACTAAATATGGGAACTCACCTGTGTCTCCTGCTGTCTGTTCCGTCCTGTTTGTCCCTCTCTGCTTCCTGTCCGTCCTCATCTCTGTGGTGTAGAATGAAATCAGACAGACGCTGTGTTCCAATCTGATAACAGTTCCATAAGTAGGCAGCATTTTTAGGGAACAGAGATAAAGCCTGTCCTATTCTATAGGGGGAATTATTCTGGATGGATCTGTAGGGGGCGACATTCCTCCCTCTAAAAACCATTAATCTGGGGCAGTTAGGTGTGTGTGTTTGGATGAGTGTGTGTTTGGATGAGTGTGTGTGTGTGTGTGAGTACCTCTGTATCTCCAGCAGATGAACACAATGAGTCCCAGCAGCAGCAGCAGCAGCAGCAGACCCCCCACAGCAGCACCGATGATGATGATGCTGTGCTTTTCAGACCCGGCTGGATCTGTGTGTGAGAGAGGAGCAGTCAGAGGGTTACATGCAGATAGAAGTGTGTGTTTGTTACACTATTATTATATATTACACTATGGCTTATAAAGGGGCGGAGTCACATCCTTGGAACACAACAGCTCCATCTATAGATTTAGAACGGAATGGATGGTTACTGAGTTGAGGAGACGTAGCTGCTTCGGGTTCTCCATTGGTCCTCGGCCTGGATGTGGAAGATCTAGTTGGGTTTAGTGTTTAGTTTGTGTTTGTGTGTTTCTTAGTATAAATCCCTTCATGTTTAAGCTGTACTAATAAAGGTGATTCAGTACGATGTGTATTATGTTTGTGGTACCTGAGGAAGGTTTATTTGGAGATGTTTGAGCTGTAGTTCCTTTGGTTGCTGGATTGGAGGTTGGAGGCTGAGGTTTAAGTGGAGCTTCTGTAAGAAGAGAAATATCTGATAAGTGGTTAGTAATGAAGGTTTAGTGAATAATCCAGTTTGTTCCATATTTATTATGTTTCTTCATTTTGGATTGTGGATTTCTTTTGTGTTGCTCTGTCTGTCTCTATTCTGATCCTGATATGTACTCTGGATACAAATCCAGAACTCTTTACTATTTATTTATTTAATTACACAGATTGTACAATGCGGCAAAAAAGTATTTAGTCCACCACTGATTGTGCATGTTCTCCTACTTAGAAAGATGAGAGAGGTCTGTAATTTTCATCATAGCTACACTTCAACTATGAGAGACAAACTAAGAAAAAAAATCCAAGAAATCACAATGTAGGATTTTTAAAGAATTTAATTGTAAATTATGGTGGGAAGTAAGTATTTGGTCAATAACAAAAGTTCAACTCAATATTTTGTAACATAACCTTTGTTGGCAATGACAGAGGTCAAACATTTCATGTAAGTCTTCACCAGATTGGCACACACTGTAGCTGGTATTTTGGCCCATTCCTCCATGCAGATCTCCTCTAGAGCAGTGATGTTTTTTTGGCAACACAGACTTTCAACTCCCTCCATACATTTTCTATGGGGCTGAGGTCTGGAGACTGGCTAGGCCACTCCAGGACCTTGCAATGCTTTTTACGGAGCCACTCCTTCATTGCCCGAGCGGTGTGTTTGGGATCATTGCCATGCTGGAAGACCCAGCCACGTTCCATCTTCAATGCTCTCACTGATGGAAGGAGGTTTTGGCTTAAAACTGTTCACGATACATGGCCCCGTTCATTCTTCCCTTAACATGGATCAGTCGTCCTGTCCCCTCTGCAGAAAAACAGCCCCAAAGCATGATGTTTCCACCCCCATGCTTCACAGTAGGTATGGTGTTCTTGGGATGCAACTCAGCATTCTTCTTCCTCCAAACATGGCGAGTTGAGTTTTTAACAAAAAGTTCTATTTTGGTTTCATCTGACCACATGATATTCTCCCAATCCTCTTGATCATCCATATGCTCTCTGCCAAACTTTAGATGGGCCTGGACATGTACTGGCTTAAGCAGGGGGGCATGCCTGGCACTGCAGGATCTGAGTCCCTCTCGGCTTAGTGTGTTACTGATGGTATCCTTTGTTACTTTGGCCCCAGCTCTCTGCAGGTCATTCATCAGGTCCCTCTGTGTAGTTCTGGGATTTTTGCTCACCGTTCTCATGATCATTTTGACCCCACAGGATGAGATCTTGTGTGGGGCCCCAGATCGAGGGAGGTTATCAATGGCCTTGTATGTCTTCCATTTTCTTACAATGGCTCCCACAGTTGATTTATGCACACCAACCTGCTTGCCTATTGTAGATTCACTCTTCCCAGCCTGCTGCAGGCCTACAATTTTCTTCCTGGTGTCCTTCGACCGCTCTTTGGTCTTGGCCATGGTTGAGTTTGGAGTCTGACTGTTTGAGGCTGTGGACAGGTGTCTTTTATACAGATAACGAGGTCAAACAGGTGCCATTAATACAGGTAACGAGTGGAGGACAAAAGAGCTTCTTAAAGAAGAAGTTACAGGTCTGTGAGAGCCAGAAATCTTGCTTGTTTGGTGGTGACCAAATACTTATTTTCCACCATGATTTACAATTGGAACCAAGATGGTGGCGCGCAAGTGTGCAGCAGCTTTAAGCTTTCCCGTGTGGTGTTTGTTATATTGTTGTGGTTTGTGTTAGTTTTTTCCTTCCTTTGTTTTATGTCAAACTAAGCGTACGTACGACCGATGGGATTTAATCAATATTGGTATGCAAAAGAGATCGGTTGTTACAAGTGACTTTCTTCAGCTACATAACATACCGAGAACACCGGCTCAGCCGACAGGAACAAGTGTTGGCTAAACCATAGATAAGCTTCCACCCAACTCGGAAAGAGTGAAGGGAATTATAATTATATCTATTGTAATTTCTATTTTTAGAGATTTGTGTCACTCTAAGAACCAGGGCTTTGGCGCTATGCTGTGCACTTTGGAGCCGCGATACAGCGTCCTGTCTCAGAGATATTTCATGCTAACCATCTGCTAGATTTGAAAAGACTGACATCGTCTCCCATCTAAAGCCACGTCCCAGAGTTTTTAGTTACAGACTCTGATTTTATAAAGGCTGCAGATCTTACATGGTCACTATTTACTAAACTGAAACTCCATTCCTTTAGAGATTATGATTATTATCAAATCTCTATTAAACACACATCTGAAAATAATAATTAATCAGTAAATAAAAAACAGCATCATCTGTAAAATACACTGTAAAATAAACAATGTGGCTTCTTCAGTCCTGTGATGGGATCTTAAGGTCAAATGGAAACACATTTGACATTTCATTACATTTCTATGTTATTTCAGTGTTTGAAACTGATATTTTTGGTCTTACACTTTGGAGTGCAGTAATTTATATCAAACTCTGATCATCTATAAAACAGCTAATTTAGAAATAAATGTTAGACAGTCAAATGAAGTGTTTCCATTATTTGCTCAGATCCCTGTAGATCTAAAACCTACTGACCTGTAAAAATCACCTCCACCTCTAACATCCACATCCACATGGAACAGAGAGAGAGAGAGCGCCACCTATTGGTTATACACAGTGTGCACCTTTACCTCTAACATCCACATCCACATGGAACAGAGAGAGAGCGCCACGTATTGGTTATACAAAATGTGCACCTTTACCTCCATCATCCACATCCACATGAAATAAAGAGAGAGCGCCACCTATTGGTTATACACAATGTGCACTTTGACCTCTAACATCCACATCCACATGGAATAGAGGGAGAGAGAGAGTGCCACCTATTTGTTATACACAATGTGCACCTCACTGTCTGCATGAGCTGAGACTTAAAGACTGTCAATAAAAACTAATTATGTCTCTAATTAGCCTGACTTAAGACAGTGATCCTGATCCTCTCTCCTGATTTTATTCCCACATTATAGATGTACAGTGGGGCAAAAAAGTATTTAGTCAGCCACTGATTGTGCAAGTTCTCCAACTTAGAAAGATGAGAGAGGTCTGTAATTTACATCATAGCTACACTTCAACTATGAGAGACAAAATGAGAAAATAAAAATCCAGGAAATCACATTGTAGGATTTCTAAATAATTTAATTGTAAATCATGGTGGAAAATAAGTATTTGGTCACCCACAAACACTCACAGACCTGTAACTTCTTCTGTAAGAAGCTCTTCTGTCCTCCACTCGTTACCTGTATTAATGGCACCTGTTTGACCTCATTTACCTGTATAAAAAGACACCTGCCCACAGCCTCAAACAGGTCAGACTCCAAACTCAACCATGGCCAAGACCAAGAGCTGTCGAAGGACACAGGAAGAAAATTGTAGACCTGCACCAGGGCTGGGAAGGGTGAATCTACAATAGGCAAGCAGGTTGGTGTGAATAAATCAACTGTGGGAGCAACTGTAAGAAAATGGAAGACATACAAGACCATTGATAATCTCCCTTGATCTGGGGCTCCATGCAAGATCTCATCCCGTGGCTCAAATGATCATGAGAAATGGTGAGCAAAAAAAATCCCAGAACTACACGGAGGGACCTGGATGAATGACCTGCCAGAGATCTGGGGACCAAAGTAACAAAGGCTACCATCAGTAACACACTACGCCGAGAGGGACTCAGATCCCGCAGTGCCCGTCTGAAGTTTGGCAGAGAGCATATGGATGATCCAGAAGAGGATTGGGAGAATATCATGTGGTCAGATGAAACCAAAATAGAACTTTTGGTAAAAACTCAACTGGAAGAAGGAAAGAAAGAATGTTGAGTTGCATCCCAAGAACACCATACCTACTGTGAAGCATGGGGGTGGGGGAAACAATCAATGCTTTGGGGCTGTTTTTCTGCAGAGGTCACAGGATGACTGATCCGTGGTAAGGGAAGAATGAACGGGGCCATGTATCGTGAGATTTTAAGCCAAAACCTCCTTCCATCAGTGAGAGCATTGAAGATGGAACGTGGCTGGGGCTTCCAGCATGGCAATGATCCCAAACACACCGCTCGGGCAATGAAGGAGTGGCTCCGTAAAAGCATTTCAAGGTCCTAGAGTGACCTAGCCAGTCTCCAGACCTCAACCCCATAGAACATTTGGGGAGGGAGTTGAAAGTCTGTGTTGCCCCAAAACATCACTGCTCTAGAGGAGATCTGCATGGAGGAATGGGATAAAATACCAGCTACAGTGTGTGCCAACCTGGTGAAGACTTACAGGAAACGTTTGACCTCTGTCATTGCCAACAAAGGTTACAAAGTATTAAGTTGAACCAAATTTATTGACCAAGTACTTATTTTTCACCATAATTTACAATTAAATTCTTTAAAAATCAAAAACAATGTGATTTCTTGGATTTTTGTTTTCATTTTGTCTCTCATAATTGAAGTGTAGCTATGATGAAAATTACAGACCTCTCTCATCTTTCTAAGTAGGAGAACTTACACAATCAGTGGCTGACTAAATAATTTTTTGCCCCACTGTATGTGTGAGGGTGAAATCTCTTAAAGTGGTTTGGTGTAAGGCAGACACAGAGATCCCCAAAATCTACAAGCAGAACAAAACCAAACAAAAAGATGATTGATAATCGATTAATAACAGCTTTATGAATCATAATCAAATCGTGAGCTGTCTAGAGATTTGCTTACATTTCAGAGGTCTGTCATGTGATTATTAATTGATTATCGCTGATCTTTTAGTTTCTATACAGGGTTTCTTTTTGAGGATTTTATTTCTGTTATATTTATATTAAATTTACATTCATACACAGAAAATTCAGGCTGAATTTCTTCAGTTTAATTCTTGATATGAGAAAATATTTATAATAAGAATAAAAATCATACTTTACCTTTAACATAGAGTCTGATGTCTTTGTCCACAAAATATCTGTCAGAGCACCTGTACCATCCTTCATCCTCTTCGGTCAGGTCTGATATGATTAGAGAGAAATTTCCTGGAGATTGATCTTTAACGAGCTGAAATCTGTTTCTGTACGGCTCAGTATCAGGAAGTATCTCTGTCCAGTTGGAATTATGGTTCTTCTTCCAGGTAACTTCCTCAGGTTTGGTCTGTAGATCAGTGCAGTAACAGGGCAGCAGTACTGAACTTCCTGTGGATGCAGTGAAGGGTTGTACCTCCTGGTTACCTTCCAGTTTGCAGGCTACAGAAACACCAGTTAATGTTCTTCATTATTAAACCTCCCTGTACATGTGGATGTTTGATTTCTCACAATACAGATCATCTTCATCTTCTCCTGCTGCTTTAAGAGCATTTATAATAAACACAGTTTCCTAAATGAGGGCTGAGAGCACAGTGCAAGCTGTAACCACATGATTTTACTGCATAGGACATCTAACCACAACCACACACACACACACACACACACACACACACACACGCACGCTGTGCTGTCATTTCCTCTTTTAATAAGTAAAGAATCACACGTAGTTCCTTCTATCTTACTACATACAGTGGGGCAAAAAAGTATATAGTCAACCACTGATTGTGCAAGTTCTCCTACTTAGAAAGCTGAGAGAGGTCTGTAATTTTCATCATAGGTACACTTCAACTATGAGAGACAAAATGAGAAAAAAATCCAGGAAATCCCATTGTAGGATTTTTAAAGAACTTAATTGTAAATCATGGTGGAAAATAAGTATTTGGTCAGCTCTTCTGTCCTCCAATCATTACCTGTATTAATGGCACCTGTTTGATCTTGTTACCTGTATAAAAGACACCTGCCCACAGCCTCAAACAGTCAGACTCCAAACTCAACCATGGCCAAGACCAAAGAGCTGTCGAAGGACACCAAGAAGAAAATTGTAGACCTTCATCAGGCTGGGAAGAGTGAATCTACAATAGGCAAGCAGGTTGGTGTGAATAAATCAACTGTGGGAGCAATTGTAAGAAAATGGAAGCCATACAAGACCATTGATAATCTCCCTCGGTCTGGGGAAAATTACAAACATCTCTCATCTTTCTAAGTAAAAGAACTTCACAATCAGTGGCTAGCTAAATACTTTTTTGCCCCACTGTAAATATATCTCTATCATATCTATACTTTATATATCCTGAAACATGTGATTTTGAAAATTATTCTCATACATCAATCCATTTATTTTCCATAAATGTTTATTTCTTCAGAAAGATCTAGAAGAGGTAAGAAAGCCCCGCCCCTACACAGCGCTGCTCCACTTTCTGATGGGAGGGCAGTGAGGGACAGAAGCATGTGGTGGATGTACGGAGCTTTATCAATCACAAGCTAACATTAGCTGTCTGATTAATGCAGCCCCAACAACAGTGCTTTTAAAGATGTGTAAGAATTGAGTTTCTATAAAACAGATTAGTGAACTGACCTGCAGTAAGATGAAGGCCTGTCAGGAAGAGAAGGAAACCCAGTTGCATTCTTACTGAGGATCCAAACCTGAATGGTTCATCTACAGAGATCATGAACAGCACCTGTACAACTGCTGCACCGGGTCTGAATGGGATGAACACAGCCTAAAGTCCCCATCAGACACGGAAATAGTGCTGCTTTAGTGCTTGCTCATCCTCCAGCAGCTCAGGCAGGATGTCCAAACTTAGCATCAGGTGGTTTAACCACAGGAAGTGAAACAGAACGCTTTAGTCAAATCAAGTCAACTCAAGTAGTTTTATTGTCAATTCTGCATATATCCAAGACATACAGAGAATCGAAAGTACGTTACTCTCTTACCCACGTTACACAAAATAATAAATATTAAAGATGGTTAAACTAAACTAAGTGAACTAAACTAAGAATATAATATATGACAATTAACATTTAACAGAAAAGACACTACAGACATGAACAAATGCAGACATGATGTGTAAACAGTGGTCATGTTACAGTTGGTGCTGAAAAGATTGGAGAGACAGTACCAGTGCAATCAGGACTGGTATGAAAGGACAGTAGTGCAAATAAAAGAGTGCAAATAAAAGAGGTATTCAGCTTGAAGGCTGGTTAAAGTGATATGGTCCATAATAGTCCTATTATCAGTTGTTTACAGTCTTTATCAGTTATTGGAGGCTGGTTAGAGTGATCGGTGAACGACAGCTCTTTATCGGTTCTGTGCAGTTCCTTATTAGTGTGTGCAGGAGAGCAGAAGGGGGAGGTGGGGCAGAGTAGGGAGAGAGTTCAGCTTCCTAACAGCCTGATGGATGGAGCTGACCCTCAGTCTGCTGGTCCTAGCCCTGAGACTACGAAATCTTCTCCCGGATGGCATTAAGCTGAAGAAGCTGTGTAGTGGGTGGCTGGGATCCCCAGCCAAGCAGAGGGCTTTTTGTGTGTAAGGGCGAGAGTTGTATAATTCTTGAAGGCAGGGGAGAGAGGTGCCAATAATCTTCTCAGCCGTTCTCCGATACGCTTGAGGTCATACGGCAGGATGCTGTGCAGTGCTCCACTACCACGCAGTGAACAGCTATCGAATGCCTTCGATGGCCCCCCTGTAGAATGTGGGCATGATGGGGAGGGGACTCTTGCGCTTCTTAGCTACGAAGAAAGTAGAGCCGCTGGTGGGCCTTCTGGCCAATGATGGCAGTTTTGGTGGTCCCAGGAGAGGTCTCTTGATGTGACACCCAGACCTTGGTGCTACTCCGCCTCTCCACCGCAAGCCCCATTAATGGTTAGAGGAGCATGCTGTGTTGAGTTTTCTCCTTAAGTCCACACCAATCTCTTGGTCTTCTCTGTGTTCAGATAGAGATTGTTATTTTGCACTCAAGAGGCAGCTGGCTCACCTCGCTCCTATAGTGTGGCCTCATCCTTGTTGCTGATGAGGCCTACCACAGTCGTATTTCATAGTCCTCTGCAAACTTAATGAAGAGGTTGGAGGAGTGTGATGGAGAGCATCATGGGTTAGCAGAGGAACAGAAGGGGAATCAGCACACACCTTGGGTGCTCCAGTGTTTGAGAGTGATGGTGCTGGACGACTTTCTGCAACTCGTACTTCCTGTGGTCTGCCGGTCGGAAGTCAAGTCAGCCAGTTGCACAATGGACGTTTCAGGCCAGCTGTCCAGTTTTGTGACGAGCTTTGAGGGATGATGTGTTAAATCCCCCAGCCGACTAAGTCAATGAAGAGCATTCTGACGTAGGTGTCTTTTTTTATGCCAGGTGGTACGGTCTGCGTGAGAGCAGTGGAGACAGCATCATCAGTCGAGCGATTTGACCGATATGCAAACTGGTAGGGGTCCAGGGAGGGGGGAAGGGAGGATCTGATGTGTTGCATGACTAGCCGCTCGAAGCACTTCATGAGGATGGAGGTGAGTGCAACCGGTCGGTAGTCGTTGAAACAGGAAGGTGATGACTTTTTCGGGACAGGGATTATGGTGGTGGCTTTGAAACATGTGGGGACCACAGTCTGACTCAGTGAGGTGTTATAGATGTCCGAATATACCTCTGCTAGTTCGCCAGCACAGCCCTTCAACACACGACCAGGTATGTTTAGAACTTGAGAGTGAGAAAGAGCAGCTACTGAATGTGACAAACAGATCATAAAGTGTTAAAGAGAAAAGTTTTAAAAGCTTTTTAGAGCTTGGCAGGGGTCTCTCAGGGGCCTTGCTGAATTTATTATGAAGGTTAAACTCTATGACTTCATTATGAATATATGATCATGTGTTAGTGGAGTTCTTGTGTTTATAGCATTATGTGTTTGTATTAAAAGTAGAAATGAAAAATGTTTATTTATTTTGACCTGACCTCCAGTAGCACCTCCTTCCTGTAGGTTTTTTTATTACACGTCCCCCCACCCCTTTTACCATTACACTGTACATTATATCCCAGCTCAGGCTTATAACATGAAGATGAGCTGCATAGGCACAGGAAGCAGAGTGCTGCCCCCAAATTGGCCTATAGAACATTTTATAGCAATAACAATGAAACATAAATACTATATAATAGTGGATTATAGACTTTAGACTTTAGACTTTATTTGTCACGTACATTGTTATACACAGTACAACTTGCAGTGAAATGCTTCTTTGCAATGCTCCGAAAATGTGCACTATTACTGGAAAATAAAAAATATGTATATGTATATATATATATAAATATTAAAGTAAAATAATAAAGATAAAAGGGGAATGAAATGAGAATTTAACAAGATAAAAGAGGAAATAGCAACAATTAACAATACTGATGTTTGATTTTGTAAAGTGCGGTAGTGTAGCTGTGAGGTGATTGCGGTGACTTATGTGTCCTGATTAAGAGTCCGAATGGCCTGCGGAAAGAAACTCCTCCTCATTCTCTCTGTCTTGGTTTTGAGGGCACGGTAGCGCTTCCCAGACCTCAGCAGGGAGAAGAGTCCATAATTGGGATGGCTGGTCCTTCACTATGTTCTGGGCCCTGTTAGGCACCGCTTTAGTAGATTGTCTGCAGGTCAGGGAGCCTGTTGTGTGATGCGTTCGGCTGGTCGCACACCTTTGGCTGCCTATCCTCGGCTGCTGTTCCCCGAACCAGCTGTGACGTTCCAGTTAGGATGCTTTCAATGAGACAGGTGTAGAAGTTCCTTCAGTACCTTTTCAGATCGTCCCCCCTGATCCCTCAACGTCTGAGATGGTAGAGACGCTGTCGGCCCTTCTTCACAGCAGGGTGATGTTTTGGTCCATGTCAGGTCGTGTGTGGTATGCACCCCGAGGTAATCTGAAAGGCTGTCCACGCCTTTCTACCTCTGCTCCCTGGATTCGAACCGGCTGGTAGTGTCTCGCCCGTGGCCTCTTGGCGAAGTCCCATCAGCTCCTTCGTCTTGTTCACACGTTGATAGGATATTGGTCGTCTGGCACCAATCTCCGGTTTAGGATCTCCTCAAGATGGCCTGCTCATTGTTGTTTGGAGATCAGGCCATCACAATTGGTGTCATCGGCAAACTTGACTATGGTGGAGAGCTGGAGGTGGCGTGCATTCGTGGGTGTAACAGAAGTACGGAGAGTGCTCATTAACACATCCTTGGGGTGCTCCGGTGCTGGGAGCTAGTGGTGGTGAGGTGTGCTTCCCTACTCTCACGACTGTGGCCTGGTTTGACAGGAAGCTGGAGATCCATCTGCATAGGGTTGGTTGACGCCGAGGTTCTCCAGCTTGTCGGTGAGTTTGGAGGGCAAGAATCGTGTTAAATGCTGAGCTGAAGTCGACAAAAACATTTTAACATAATTCCCCTCCTGTGTCCAGGTGCGTGAGGGCTGTGTGTAACAGATGATGGATTGCGTCATCTGTGGATCTTTTCTGTCTGTAAGCGAACTGTAGTGGTCCAGTGTTGTAGGTAGTGTGGATGTGAGAAGTTCTGATGAGTCTCGCGAACACTTCATCCAATGGGGGTCAGAGCAATGGGTCGGTATCATCAAGGCAGGCAGGTTGCTGGTTCTTTTGGATAGGGTACCTGACATGACTTTTTGAAGCACTCAGGTACTGTGGACTGTTCCAGGGACATGTTGAAGATTGTTGTGAACACAAGGTGCTAGCTGGTCTGCAGCAGGCTTTCAGGACTCGTCCGGGATGCCGTTCTGGTCCTGCTGCCTTCCTGGTGTTCACTCTCTTGAATGTCCTTCGACGTCATGCTCTGTGATCACGAGGACGTTGTAGCTCCTTGCTGGGTGAGTTCTCTCCCCCTGCTGCTTTGTCTATGTGGATTGGGTCGTGGCTACAGAATGCTTGCCAACATCAATATCAATGAGCCCATTGAATAGCGCTATAACATAGATTGCACCTCTATCTCCATTAACACGCTCCAGCTCAGACTCAAAGCGAGCATGAATGTGTTCAACTCAATTCGCCAGGGAGGCGTCTGCCCTCTTTATCACTTTGTGAATCTGTAGTCTGTCATTGTTTTAAGTCGTGTCCCAGGTCTCTAGGCCCTCTAGTTGTAACTGTGTCTCTACTTTCCTCCGTACCTCCTTTAGCCACTTTCACTGCTCTAGCGTCACACTGTAATACGCGGACTTGTACTCTTCCATGTCGCCGCTGATGAGTGCAGCGTTTAGGCAGCAGTCGGGATCTCAGAACATCACGGATGGTTTTATCCACCCACGGTTTTTCTGATTTGGAAAATTTCGAGGAGGTCTTTGAACGTATCATCTAGTAATTTCCCGGTGAAATCCCCACACCTACTTCCGTAACTTTTACATCATCAGTGCTGGACTTGAACATTTCCCAGTCTACGTCATCCAGTCGCGTCCCTGTAAGCAGCTTCTGAATTGGTCCGACACTCGTGCTCCCTCTGAATCCGGGCTTCCTGTTTCAGTCGCTGTTTTAGTTCGGCATGAGGAAGAGGAGGCGTGGTCAGATTTGCCAAACTGCGGCTGTGCCTGAGCCTTATAACTGGCGTTCTGTGTTGTGTATGCAGTGATCCAGTGTCCTATTGCCCCCGTTGGAACGGTTATGTGCTGGTGGAATTCCGCATTGTTGCGTCTGAGATTTGCGCTGTGAAATCACCAGCCACAATGAAAAGAGTCCTTGTGGAGAGCTTGGTACCGAGTGGAGACTTCGTGATTTCACACAGAGCAATGTTCGTAGCCGCTTGGGTGGAATATAAACCGCACTTACAATCACTGAGGTGAATTCCCGGCAGGGTAAGAAAGGACGGCATTTGATCGTTAAAAGTTCCAGTCAGTGAGGCAAAATGCCGGCGTGGAACAATGTTGGTACTGTCACACCAGTTGCTGTTCACCATCAGACACACTCCTCCACCTCGCGACTTCCCCGATTCCAAAGTTCTGTCCATGCGGTGTACCAAGAAAAACTCAGCCGGCTGGATGGCGTGGTCCGGTACCGCTGGCGTCAGCCATGTCTCGGTGAAGCATAAGATGTTGCAGTCACGAGTGTCCCTCTGGAACTTGATTCTGGCCCTGAGTTCATCCAGTTTGTTGTCAAGAGACTGGACGTTGGCTAATAGGATACTCGGCAGTGGAGCACGGTGTGCTCGAGCCCTCAGCCTGTTCCTCACGCCAGCTCTTTTCCCTCGGGGCCGCCGTTTCCTTACGATCTCACTCGGCCAGCTCGGGTCTGGACTTATAAGCGATTGCAGGTGGGTGTTTTTGTCCTTAATTTCCAGGAGTTGTTCTCTTGTATAACTAATGTGAGCCATAGAGTGATGTTTTCCTGGTAATTCTGCGGTATAATACGTGAAAAAAGGGTCTAAAAACGAAAGGTCTAAAAACGAAAGGTTATAATTCCTAAAGCAGTGGTGTAGAGCTCTATAAAATATTTATACATTAATCAGATAAAAGTATAGCGGCATTAAAAGGAGGCAAATCTTAAAAGTTACCATTACAAAAAAGTTTTATTTAAAATGGAAACAAAATAGATTAAACAAAAATAACTCCTAAAAGATCTCCAAACTGTGCTTAAGCTAATTCCTGAGTTATAGGTGAGGGATATACCCCGATTTAACCCTGCATCCTCTTACAGTAAGTAAATGCCCTAAACTAACTTTAACTGCAGAAACTTATAAGACATGATTAAATAAGGGTGTGTAACCCAAACAACTATAAACACCCTGAGAACATAAAATTAAACATCATAAGATCCTGGAATAAAGAAAAATAAACATGCCACGCCCACCTAGCTCCCTCTAATGGCTCTATTGGCCCTGCCCACACATTTGGTAATCTGCTGCTGTCTGTTGCTCTAATTCTCTACTGCAGACTCACTGCTCCAGCAGCACTGCTGTAATGAACGCTGGCAGGAGGAACTGAAGCTAAAATGAAGAAGAAAATCCTCAGTTCCTGAAGGTCAAACTACAGATGAAATTAATCCAACATTTTTACACAGAGGAAACGTGGTGAGGTTCCAGGAGCTTGAAGTTCTCTGTACCTTTGTTCCTCTTCCTGCAGAAGATCACAGCTACAATAACATGGAGGATCACAAAAGTCACGGCGACAAAGGGGATGAAGGGTAGATGCTCTGGAGGATCTGCAGCAGCAGCAGCATGGATATCAGTCAGAGCTGAGTGTCAGACAGAACAGCAGCTACTTTCAGTAAACTTCATTCAATTAAACAAAACAAATCACACAAACCGAACTCCCACTAAATAAAACCACTGCAGCAGCCAAGCCTCCCCATAGGTGCTACATACAATTACATAGAGCAGATCAGCAGGGGGCGCTGTGGTAAAGAGATAATCATGCTAGAGCAGCATTCACTGATCAGCTCAGTTTTATTGTGTTAAACTATCAGTAAAAGGTGGCTCGATGGTTCGGTGGGTGACACTGTCACCTTAAAGAGAGAAGGTCCTGGGTTCGATCCTGGCGAATTGGTGACTCTAAATTGGCTCTATTATGTGAGAGTGTGTGCCCTACGATGGATTGGTGCCCTGTCTAGGTATGTTTCTGCCTTGTGCCATGTGACGGCAGATAGGCTCCTCCTATGACCCTGTCCAGGATTAAGGGGTAGAGCAGAATTACAAATAGGTTTAAGTTTCTCTAGCATTCAGAACAGGAGCCTCATTCTCACCTGTTTCACATCTCACTAATGCTAACATTAATATCTTTGTATCAGAGACCATGTTCCATCTGTCTCTATTTAATTTAATCTATTTATTTATTTCTTTATCTTTATATATTACAGTATGGTTCATAGAGGGGTGGAGTCACATCCTGCAGCTGTTTAAGGAGCATCATGTAACATTACAACATCATCAACATTAAATAAACAAATGTACTAAATGGATTGTTACTGTGCTGAGAAGACGTAGCTGCCTTGATTTCTCCATTGGTATTTGAAGTGTTATGTCCGCCTGAATGGGATTTTACCTCCGTGGGCCTTACCTGAAACTCATTATTTTTCATTGATTACGGATTTATATAAGCTCAGCGTTCTCCTCACCGGGTGCGGGAGTATTAGCTCTGCTGAGAGAACGCTGAGAGAACTGACGCGAGGATTGCGAGGATCTGGCAACCCAGACTGATCCGCGGTTGCACACAGGACGCCGTTTCGTAGCTGCTAGCAGCTTATTACCTTTGATATATTTTAATTCCCGATCGCATCTGTATCATATATAATCGTAGTATAGAGTAGGTTTTACAACATCTTAATCATTTTATTATCGTACCGGCGGATTATATTTTTTGGTCGTAAATCGTATTTAAGTAAAACTTTACAGGTATACCCGGCTTGTGTTCGCAGTTAGTTAGCCATTAGCTATAACCAGAGTTGCGTCTCTTCGCAGTAGTGTGGTGTTTTTTATAACTTTTTTACAAGTCTTTCCCACTTCTTTCTGAGGACTTAAACTCCCCTGCCTTGCACCGCTCTCCTTTTTTCCCACTCCCTCCTACCCGCCCGCCTCCGTTACCCTCCCCGTCCCACCCCCCCCCTATCTCCCCTTTACTTTCTCTACCTTTTTCTTTCCCATCCCCCGCCAGTGATTTTCTCCCCCCCCCTATTCTCCATTTGTTTTCCACTACCCCTTCCCCCCCCACCACGCCCTCAATCCTCCTTCCTCTTTTAATTCTCCTCCCTTCACCTGCCTCGTCCGACCAACTTTGCCCTGTTTCTCCTCCCCCCACCGTGGTCCCTCTTCCTAATGCTTCCTTAATCTCTCCCCCCCTCCCCTGTCCCTCTTCTTTTTCCCTGCTCCCTTTGTCTTTCCAACTTTCTCTCTTGTTCTTCTTCCTTTCCCCCACCTCAACCTATCTCGCTCCATCCCTCATCCCCCCCTGTTCTTTTTTTGTCTTCTACCCATTTTTCTCCTTCCCTAGTCATTCTCTCGCTCCTCTTCGCTATTTTTTGTCTTTTCTTCCTTCTACTTCCTTACCCATTTTCTTTCTTTCTTTTACTCTCTTCCCTCTTCCTTCACTCTTCTCCGTTTTTTCTTCTTCCCGCCCCACCTTGACACTCCCCCCCGTCCCTTCATACTACTATCACCTTACTCTGTTTTTTGATGACATTTCTGTATTAACTTGTATTAACGCTTTAATCGAGCATTGCATTGGACCATCGGCTGCAGCTGAACCATATCTTCACTCGGCACCCCACAACACCACTCGAAGCCAAGTACCTTTAATTCATTAATTGTACTAACATGGCATCTGCTGCGCTTGTTCCCTGTGCCGAGTGTGGCATGTTTAGCTCTTCATCCTCCGTCATTAGTTTAAATTTCATTTGTGATAGGTGTAGGCTTGTAGCTAGTCTGACGGAAAAGATTGTAGTTTTAGGGGCGTGCATCCAGACATTAGAGAAGTCTAGCTCAGCTCCTAGCTTAGCAGATCTGGATGCCAAAGGTGAAGTTAGAGCCCCCACCCCGGCAGAGCCCTCGCAGCAGGGCAAGTGGGTGACGGTTCGGCGACATAGTCGTAAGGCTAGTCCATGAGAGCACCACTCTACCTGTTCACGTGTCCAACAGGTTTACCCTCCTCAGTGATGCACCCACTGAGCAGCCTGTGGAAAGAGCTCTGGTCATAGGTGACTCTATTTTACGACACGTGAAACTAGCTACCCCTTTAGGGACACCAGCAGCTAGAGTTACCTGTATCCCCGGAGCCAGAGTGCCGGACGTTGTAACGAGTCTTAGTGAACTCGAGAGCCACAGATTCTCTAGGACAGTTATTAATGTAGGGGCTATTGATATATGCCTTTGGCAGTCAGAGGTTAGTAAGGTTAATTTTGTAGAGGTGGTTAGAGTGGCGAAGGCGATGTCCGATGCAGTAGTGTGTTCTGGCCTCTGGTGCTCTGAAAACAATGTGGGCTATATAGACAACTGGACAGCCTGGGTACGCCTGGCCTTTTAGGATGGGACGGTGTCCATCCCACTCGGGAGGGTGCTGCTTTCATCTCCTGCAACATTGCCCATAGTCTTATGGCCCAATTGGTTAAGGGCTGACTATCCAGAGCAGGGGTCAGGCAGCAGACAGACCGGCTTAACCAACTGTCTGCTGGTAGCCATGCACCGTCACCCAGAACCCACATTATTGAAACTGTGTCTGTTGCCTGCATCTGTCCTAAACGTAAATGCTCTCAAAAAGTCTGTTTTAATAACCTCATTAGTATAAACACAGATAGCTCCCAAATAAATAACAACCTTAGACTAAAGCTAGGATTACTTAACATTAGATCACTTACAAACAAAGCAGTGATTGTAAATTAAATGATCACTGATAAACACTTACACACTCTCTGTCTCACTGAGACTTGGATTAGACATGATGAATATTTAGCCTTAAATAAAGCCTGGATACAGTCATGCTAATCGCCCTCATCCTAATGGTCGGGGGGGAGGCGTAATTTTTGACAAAGAGCTAGATGTTACAACTAAATCCCATTACAATGCTAATTCGTTTGAAATACTGATTGTTAATGTGACTGATCCATCGTCATGGAAGTCAAAGCCACACTTTTCAGCTTATCACTATTACCGCCCTCCTGGACCCTATTCAGAATTTCTTCAGGAATTTGCTAACTTTCTTTCCTGCTTTCTACTGTCAACAGATAAGGCTTTAATTGTAGGTGATTTCAATGTTCACTTTGACAATGAGCAGGATCCACTTAAAATTGCTTTAAAGTCCATTTTAGAATCCAAGGGTATGACTCAGAATGTGATGGGACCAACCCATCGCTGTAATCATACTTTAGATCTAATATTAACATTTGGTATCAATATAGACAACCTTGATGTTTTCCCACAAAGTGATTTGATTTCAGATCACAATCTTTTAGTATTTGAGCTATCTCTAATAAATAAAATCCTTCTGCCTCGTTATCACACCAAGCACACTATCACATCTGCTACTCCAGCTGCGTTTATTAATAACCTACCAGACTTGAAATTTAATACACCTACGGAGAGCAATCATCTTGAGTGTGTAAATGACCAATTAGAATGTGTGCTTCGCTCAACCCTGGACACGACTGCTCCTGCTAGGGTCAAACGCATTAGGGGAAAAAAGGCTAGCCCCATGGTATAATGACCACCACCCGTACCTTAAAGCAAAGACACGGCATCTAGAGCGCAAGTGGAGGACATAGTAAATTAGAGGTGTTTAGTTGCTTGGAGGGACCGGCATGGGCAGAGTAGAGCATGCCCTCACTAAAGCTAAAGCTGATACTTAGCTTCAATAATAGAGAAAATAGAATAATCCAAGATTTTCTCTTTAATACAGTCTCCAATTTAAAAACAACCACAGAAAGTGATCTCCCATTTGAGTAATTTTAAACAGTTAATGATTCATGACTGTCTTTTAATGATAAGATAGAAAAAATTAGCATAAAACCTCCATGCATCACAACCACACTATTCAGCAATTCAGATGCAGACTAGTTGAAGTATCTGTTCAATTAGCATAATCAAGATTAGTCTTACCCCAATTATAATATGAAAAAACATCCGCACTGATCAGCCGTCTAAGTCATAAACATGTTTGTTAGGATCCAATTTACAAGTATACAGAAACACTGGTAAGATAAGATACACTCTCGACGTGTCTCGCCTCTTTAAGGTGGAAGAAGAAAGGGACAGAGGATTTAATTGAACTGTGGGTCCATAAGCTAAGTCAATTGGTTATTGATGGATTTTTAGGAGAGGCAACGGTGGGTGTGAAAGGAAGTTGATTGGAGCTTTGTCAATATAGGAACCTAGATGATTAAATATCTAGGAGATCCGACATTTCTATGGGTTTGACCCTTGTGTTGTTGGTTCTTTGGTGTGACAACATTTTCGACCAATTCAAAATCTAACGTTTCGTCCAAAATCTTAGAAAAAAGCCGTCATCAGCAGCTCTCAGTTACCTCCAAAGGAATTGGAAATTTATGAAAACATGTCAGGATGCTTCAGGCCCCATCATTAGTACTGAAACAGCATTACTTAGAGTACTCAATGACGTGTTAATGTCTCAGATAGGGGATGTGTTTCTTTTCTTGGTCTGTTAGATTTAAGTTGCAGTTTGACACTATAATCATGAGTTTTACTAAAAAGACTAGAAAATACTGAGTATTAAGGGATAGCACTTTCTTGGTTTAAATCCTACTTAACTGACCGGTACCGTTTGTTCATATAAATAATCTAAGATCTAAGCTCTCAAAAGTGAAGTATTGGGTTTCCTCAGGGTAGTGCTTGGCCCGCTTTTATTCTCTCTGTACATGCTGCCACTAGACTCAGTTATTCGTAAACATGGCATTAGTTTCCACTGCTATGCAGATGATACACAGCTGTACATATCAGCCAAACCTAATGACAGCCTTACAATCAACAAAATTGAGGACTGTGTAAAGGAAATAAAAGATTGGATGTTATTTAATTTTCTCTTACTTAACTCAGATAAAACTGAGGTTCTATTAGTGGGACCCAAGGCTATGAGAGACAGGTTGGCTACATCTATCCTAAATCTAGGTGGCTCTCCAGTATTGCTCAGTCCGTCTGTAAAAAACTTAGGGGTCACATTTGATTCAGATCTCTCCTTTGATGCGCACATTAGCAGCATCACTCGAATTGCTATTTTTCAATTATGTAATATCGCTAAACTTAGAAATATCCTCTCTTTTAATGATGCAGAGAAACTTGTTCATGCGTTTATAACCTCAAGGTTGGATTACTGTTACTTACTGGATGCTCAAGTAAATCTATAAATAAACTTCAGTTAGTTCAAAATGCAGCTGCCTGGGTGCTAACTCGAACTAGAAAATTTGATCACATCACTACTATTCTATCATCACTACACTGGTTACCAGTCAAATTCCGCATAGATTACAAAATACTTCTTATAACTTATAAAGCTCTACATGGCCTGGCCCCACATTACCTGAGTGAACTCTTAGAGTTTTACAATCCAACTCGTCTACTTCATTCACAGCGTGCAGGACTTCTTTTAGTTCCTAGAATTAAAAAAGTCACAGCAGGGGGAAAGGCTTTCTCATACATGGCCCCCCAACTGTGGAATAAACTTCCCACTTTCGTTCAAGACTCAGACACTTTCCAAATTTTTAGGTCTAGGCTAAATACATACTTATTTACACAGGCTTTTCTCTAGATTTAGACCAGGATGCATGGCTTGGGTCGCTGGGGCCGGAGATGGAGTCAGGTCTGGGCCTGCCTGCTTGTCCGCTAGCCGGGAATGCGAGTGGGGCGGGTCTGCTGAAACTGGGCTTTGGTCCTCGTGATCTTGACTCATGCATCCTTCCCTTAGACTAAGGGCAGAGCTGGGGGTTCATAGTCAAAGAGTCTTATGGTGATCAGAGACATGACTGTAGTTTCGCTCTTAGATTTATCATCATACCTGGGCCACTTAATGTCGATGTGCATACTTCACATTCTATTCGAACTTTGACTCCATGACTTTAGTTCTCTAGATTTATTTTAGATTTATCATCTATGCCGCCCAAGGAGGTTGGGTCCCTTTTTGAGTCTTGGTCTTCCCAAGGTTTCTTCCTAGAACTAGGGAATTTTTCCTTGCCACTGTCGCCCTAGGCTTGCTCAATTTGGGATTGGACGTAGTTATTAGGAGATAATCTAAACTTGTAAAGTTGCTTTGAGACAATGCTCCATTGTAAAAAGCGCTATATAAATAAATCTGACTTGACTTGACTTGACTTTTTCACTGACCATGAAGCGGTTTTTGTTGGTTCTACAAGCCTGGACTGTCGGACTTTTCGGCCTTTCCACTGGATTATTGTTTTTCTGTTTTCTCGGCTGGACTTCCTGTGTTTCATTATACGCCTCCTGTGCTAGCCGTGTTAGCTTTTCACTTCCTCTGGTTGCTACCGCTAGCCCCGATAGTCATCCACGACCTCCGACTGCTACCACTAGCTGTGTTTTCCCTCTGTTCTCTCCAGTCTCCCTCGTTTACTTTCTTAGGCCTACTATCTTGTTAGGTCGCCTCGGTTCCCCGTGTTTTGGTTCGCTGTGTAGTCCTGGGTTGTTGTCATAGTTATTATTATGATTATTGTTATTATTATTATTATTATTATTATTACCATTATCTTTATTATCATTAGTATCATTGCTATTTTCATTGCTTGCATTGGTGTTATTGTTGTTGTTATTATTATTATTATTATCATTATTATTGTTATTGCTCGTGTCAGTGCCACTGCCGTTGCTGACCTCTGGTCTCCTTTTTGGGTATTTTTGGGGAACCTTTATAATAAACTGTGTTGAACCGGAACCCCGCATTCGCCTGCTCATCCCTTGAACCCCACGTAACATGAAGCGGATGTTGAAGGTCTAGTAGAGACCTGCAAGGATCAGAGAATGAAAAATGGCTTTCTGTGTTTTGTGTTGTTCTTATTACAGGTTGAGTCCATGTTTACATTTACAGCATTTAGCAGATGCCCTTATCCAGAGAGACTTACAGAAGTGCTTTGTATTCTCCCTAGTAGACAAAACCTCATGTTAGCACCAGTAAGCAACAGCTCAAGAACACAATCCAGCCAGAACTTCCTAGGATCTGATGTAGATAAATCAACAAAACACACAAGCAAAGTTTTTTTTTTTTTTTTTTAAATATGCAGTTGTATTTTCAGTCTTCACTTAAGTGCTGAGGGAAGAGGAGAGTCTTTATTCGGTGCTTGAAGACAGCAAGAAGCCATTCGGACATCCAGTGGAAGTTGATTCCGCCACCTGGGTGCAGGACGGAAAAGAGTTTTGATGCTCGTCTTCCTTTAATCTTATGTGGAGGGTCCAATCGAGCCGAGCTCATGTCTTGGAGGGTACGAGGTATAGAGTGTGGTTTGATTACAGCCTTTAGGTAAGATGGTTCTGTTCCATTTTGACTTTGTAGGTGAGCATCAGGGTTTTATATCTGATGCGGGCAGCTACAGGGAGCCAGTGAAGTGAACGCAGCAGTGGGATGACATGAGAAAACTTGGGAAGATTGTAAACAAGACAAGCCACTGCATTCTGAATCAGTTGCAGGGGTCTGATTGTATGCATTGGAAGACCAGCCAGAAAAGCATTGCCATAATCTAGTTTTGACACAACAATAGACTGGACAAGCACCTGAGTGGCTTCTCTGGAGAGGAAGACAGTGGAACACTGGAAGACAGTGAGGCAGGACAGAGAATGTATATAAAGGGTTGGGTGCACGAAGCAGAAGGACAGCAAGAGAGAAGGAAACAAAGTGGTGGTCTGAGTGGTGGAGTGGAGTTACACTGATCTCAGTGGCTGGGGAGGGTTGGCAGAGCACAAGATCCAGAACGTTGCCTCCCTCGTGTGTTGGAGGACTGTTGTTAAAGGACAGGTTGAAAGATGACAGGAGATGAAGGAGACTGGAAGACTGGAGCTTGTCAGATGGGAGATTGAAGTCACCAAGCAAGATCAGAGAAGATTCATCTGAAGGGAAGAAGCTCAGACGACCATCCAGTTCTTCAATAAAGTCTCCTAGAGGATCAGGTGGTTGGTAGACAACAATGATATGCAGGTTAATGGGGTGTGTAACAGTGACAGCATGGAATTCAAATGATGAGATTTCAAGGTGAGAAAGTGCTAATGGAGAAGGCAGAAGACAGTGCTGCCGGAGTAGCTAAGTTCTCAGGAGTAATGAAAGTTTCAATTAGGGCCAGGAAATGGAGGGAGTGAAGCAACAAAAGCTGAGATGAAAATCACCTTTCTGGACGGCAGACTGGCAGTTCCAGAGCCCCCTACCACTTCTGTACCAGATTGTGGTAACCGTGGTGGGTAGGTGAGGTTGCTGATGCTGCAGCCACTTCATGGATTAATCCATGAAGAGCACTTCTGCAATGTGCCAGATGCCTTCGATTGTGAGCATTTGCCCACTCGAGTCGGTTACAACGACGAACTGCAGTCAGGTGGAGACCCTGATGAGGATGACAAGCATGCAGACGAGCTTCCCTGAGACGGTTTCTGACAGGTTGTGCAGAAATTCTTTGGTTATGCAAACCGATTTTTGCTGTAGCTGTCTGGGCGGCTGGTCTCAGACGATCTTGGAGGTGAAGATGCTAGATGGGGAGGTCCTGGGCTGGTGTGGTTACATGTGGTCTGCGGTTATGAGGCCGGTTGGATGTACTGGATGTACCTTTGGAGATGGCTCATGGTAGAGAAATGAACATTCAATTCACGGGCAGCAGCTCTGCAAGCCGAGCACGAAGCTGCTGTTCATCGCGATTGGCTTGAGTACAGATCCAAAACTCCAGCTGCCTCCAAGCACGGCTGAGTCTTCAGTCACGCCGGCTGTAGGATGAGGAGGCACATTCAGGGAGAGTGAGGCTGAACTCAGAGTGGTGTTTATTAAGGAAAGAAACAGACACAGTAGTGGAACTTACAAACGCGAATATGGATCGGAATATAGTGATGGTGATACACGAACGGAAGACAGAACAAAGATGGAAGTGGCGAGACATGGTAGGTAGAGCGATAACAGGCTTGGATAGGGAGGATAGGATGACTGGATGATGGCTTAGAACAAGAAGGTAGAGAGACTAGGATGATTAGAGGAAAGAACAAGATCTAGAGAGATCGGGGTGGCTAGGAATAGAAATAGGTACGGTTTGAGATAGAGTGAGAGGGCTTGTGACGCGGTAAGGACCACGAGACTCAGCGACGAGTCTGTGGAGATGAGAGGTATATATAGTGAGGAGGAAAGTTCTAGAAGAGAAGGTGCAAGAACACGGTGGAAGGTGGTAGAAGAGGGGCGTGGTGAGCAGGTGCGCGAGTGAGGTGTGACAATCTCGGCAAAGGAAAGTGCTCACTAACTCAGATTTAGACAAAGTTGAGAAAAATATTTGAGAGAAAAAGACATTTTTCTGTACATTGGCAAAAGTCTTTATAGATATTTAAAGATATTTGAGTTCAGCTCATGAAAAATGGGAGCAAAAATAAGTGAGGCGTTTATATTTTTGTTCAGTATATTACGGTACAGCTTATAAAGGGGCGGAGTCACATCTTGCAGCTCTTTAAAGGACATTATGGAACATTACAAAATCAACATACAAAGCAGCAAGGAATAAAATAACAGGGATTAATGTTTAATATGTGTTTTGTGTTGTTCCTGCTACAGGTTGAATCCATGTTTACACTGTACTAACATAGATTATCCAGCATGGAGTCTATCAGCTGTTTGCTTTCTGGGGTGAGTTTTGTAGAGCGATGTTATTCCATTGCACAATGAACAGTTTTTTTAAATTATTAAATAAAATCATGGGCGGCATGGTGGTGCAGTGGTTAGCACCGTTGCCTCCAGTTCCGATATCCCTGGTTCAAACCCGACTCAGGCTCCGCCTTTGTGGAGTTTGTATGTTCTCCCTGTGTTTGTGTGGGTTTTCTCTGGGCCCTCCAGTTTCCTCCCACATTCCCAAGACGTGTGTTTGGTTAATTGGTGTTTCCAAAGTGTCCCTTAGAGTGTGAGTGTATGTGCCCTACGATGGATTGGTACTCTTTTTATTAAACCTCCCTGTACATGTGGATGTTTAATTATTCACAATACAGATCACCTTCATTTTCTCCTGCTGCTTTAAGAGCATTAATGACGATGCACTTGGAGGAAGAGCTAACTTCCCCCTCTGGTACTCATGAGCTCACACACACCCAAAACCCTAAGATGTTTAAATCTCACCATGTTCTCATTTATTAATCTAAATATATAAAGTATGAATGAACATCTGGAGCAAATGATGAGTTTCTCTAAAACAGATTGTGGTGCAGCATCAGGACAAACTGGATCTTGTGGAAGAAGAGAAAAACAGGTTACTGGCTGTTAGAAGACCACTGGTAATAGTACAGTCAGGAGGTGCAAAATTATTCGGCCCCCTTGTGTTAATACTTTGTAGCGCCACCTTTTGCTGCGATTACAGCTGCAAGTCGCTTGGGGTATGTCTCTATCAGTTTTGCACATCGAGAGACTGAAATTTTTGCCCATTCTTCCTTGCAAAACAGCTCGAGCTCAGTGAGGTTGGATGGAGAGCGTTTGTGAACAGCAGTTTTCATCTCTTTCCACAGATTCTCGATTGGATTCAGGTCTGGACTTTGACTTGGCCTTTGACTTTGACTTTGACTTTGATTAAGAATAATAATAATAATAATAATAATAATAATAATAATAATAACAACAACAATGCCACAACAAAACAAAATATAAATTCTGTTTTAAAGCTAAAAGGAAACAAAGCTAATTAAGACATAGGAATATATCATTCATTTACTCTCATCCGCTCACTTAGATTATCACCCTTTTTGTTTCTACTGAAACTCTCACTGATGCTATTCCTATTGTAAAATATATGTGTGTGTGCGTGTGTGTGTGTGTGTGTGTAATATAGCATTTAGTAAACAAACAGGAAGAGCTTTTTATAAACTTTTATATATGGTGTCTGTATGTGTGTGTGTGTGTGTGTGTGTGTGTGTGTGTGTGTGTGTGTGTCTGTGTGTCTGTGTGTGTGTTAATTCAGTTTGATGCTGGCGTATTCTGTCGTCTCTCCAGATTCCATCAGCGTGTTTGCAGGTCTGGTTTTGTTCCCGTGGACTACAGTAGAGTACGTCACCTCATCCTGCAGCTATAGGAGAGTAAAATCAGTTATTTCCCCCCCACACACACAGACACACACACACTCACACTCACACACACACACACACACACACACACACACAGATAAGATAAGATAACATAAGATAAGATACAACTTGATTCCTTTGGGAGTTTTCCCTCAGGGAAATTAAATTTCCAGGAGCATCAATTTGAATGTACACAAAGAAAGAAAGTAAGAGAAAGAAAGGAAAAGTATAAATTATAAATTGCACAATGATAAAATAAAAATACAAAAATAAAAAAATAAAAATATTGCACACATGTTTTGTGTTGTGCTATGGTCAGGCTACAACTTCTACTATTCCTTCCTCAAGTCAAGTCAAGTCAGATTTATTTATATAGCGCTTTTTACAATGGAGCATTGTCTCAAAGCAACTTTACAAGTTTAGATTATCTCCTAATAACTACGTCCAATCCCAAATTGAGCAAGCCTAGGGCGACAGTGGCAAGGAAAAACTCCCTAGTTCTAGGAAGAAACCTTGGGAGGACCAAGACTCAAAAAGGGACCCAACCTCCTTGGGCGGTGTAGATGTTAAATCTAAGAGCGAACTAAAGTCATGGAGTCAAAGTTCGAATAAAATGTGAAGTATGCACAGTGGAGCTCCCATCAGATGAACATCATGTGTGGGGCCGGAACTGCCGGAACACAGCTCGGAGAGAAAACAGAAAAATGTAATTAGTTTATTGATTAGAGCAACAGTGTTTATTAACAATCACTGATGCCAAGTGTAGCATGAGACCCCGGCAGCATTAGCTATAGCAGCATAGCTAGAAAGCTAGAAAGAGGAGAAACTGGAAGAAGGAAACACAGCCAAGAGGGATCACATGAGACATTGGCAACCCCCACGAGCGGCAGAAGACAGCAACCCAACGTCTCTGATCACCATAAGACTCTTTGACTATGAACCCCCCAGCTCTGCCCTTATTCTAAGGCAAGGATGCATGAGTCAAGATCACGAGGACCGAAGCCTAGTTCAGCCAGACCGCCCCACCGACACTCCCGGCAAGCGAACAAGGCAGGCAGGCCAGACATGAACTCCAGACTCCGGCCTCAGCAACCCAAGTCATGCAACCTGGTCTAAATCTAGTCAAAAAGCCTGCGTAAATAAGTATGTCTTTAGCCTAGACTTAAAACTTTGGAGGGTGTCTGAATCTCGAACGAAAGTGGGAAGTTTTATTCCATAGTTGGGGGGCCATGTATGAGAAAGCCTTTCCCCCTGCTGTGACTTTTTAATTCTAGGAACTAAAAGAAGTCCTGCACCCTGCGAACGAAGTAGACGAGTTGGATTGTAAAACTCTAAGAGGTCACTCAGATAATGTGGGGCCAGGCCATGTAGAGCTTTATAAGTTATAAGAAGTATTTTGTAAATCAATGCGGAATTTGACTGGTAACCAGTGCAGTGATGATAGAACAGGAGTGATATGATCAAATTTTCTAGTTCGAGTTAGCACTCGGGCAGCTGCATTCTGAACTAACTGAAGTTTATTTATAGATTTACTAGAGCATCCAGTAAGTAAGGCATTACAGTAATCCAACCTTGAGGTTATAAACGCATGAACAAGTTTTTCCGCATCATTAAAAGAGAGGATATTTCTAAGTTTAGCGATATTACGTAATTGAAAGAAAGCAATTCGAGTGATGCTGCTAATGTGCGCATCAAAGGAGAGATCTGAATCAAATGTGACCCCTAAGTTTTTTTACAGATGGACGAGGCGGCAATACTGGACAGCCATCTAGATTTAGGATAGATGTAGCTAACCTGTCTCTCACAGCCTTGGGTCCCACTAATAGAACCTCAGTTTTTATCTGAGTTAAGTAAGAGAAAATTAAATAACATCCAATCTTATTTTTTCCTTTACACAGTCCTCGATTTTGTTGATTGTAAGGCTGTCATTAGTTTTGGCTGATATGTACAGCTGTGTATCATCTGCATAGCAGTGGAAATTAATGCCATGTTTACGAATAACTGAGCCTAGTGGCAAAAAAAAATGGCATGTACAGAGAGAATAAAAGCAGGCCAAGCACTGACCCCTGAGGCACGCCATACTTCACTTTTGAGAGCTTAGATCTTAGATTATTTATATGAACAAACTGGTACCGGTCAGTTAAGTAGGATTTTAAAACCAAGAAAGTGCTGATCCCTTAATACCTACAGTATTTTCTAGTCTGTTTAGTAAAACATCATGATCTATAGTGTCAATGCCTGCACTTAAATCTAACAGAACAAGAAAAGAAACACATCCCTTATCTGAGGACATTAACAAGTCATTTAGTACCCTAAGTAATGCTGTTTCAGTACTATGATGGGGCCTGAAAGCCAGACTGAAATGTTTCCATAATAAATTTCATTCCTTTGGAGGTGACTACAGAGCTGCTGATAGACGGCTTTTTTCTAAGATTTTGGACAGAAACGGTAGTAGATTTGAAATTGGTCTATAATTAGATATCACACAAGGGTCAAGATTGGCTTTTTTAAATCAGTGGTTTGATAAACAGCAGACTTAAGGATTTGGGCACATAAACCTAAGGTAAGGGATGAATTTAAAATAACTAACACTAGCTCTATATAACACTAGGTAATACTTGTTTGAGTAGACGTGTAGGAATTGGATCTAACAAACATGTTGATGACTTAGACGAGCTGATCAGTGCGGATAGTTCAGTATTAGTAATCGGGGTTAAAAGATTCTAATCTTGATTTACGGCTAATTGAACAGATGTCTTCACTAGTGCTGCATCTGGAAGGTTGCTTAACAGTTTTGGTGATGTGATGAGCATTGAGTTTTATGCCTAATGTTTTCTATCTTATCATTAAAGAAAGTCATGAAATCATTACTGTTAAAATTACACAGAATGGGAGAGTCACTTTCTGTGGGGTTTTTTGTTAATTTGGATACTGTATTAAAGAGAAATCTTGGATTATTCTTATTTTTCTTTATGATTTGAAGAGAAGTATGCAGCTTTAGCTTTAGTGAGGGCATGCTTATACTCTGCCATGCTGTCCCTCCAAGCAATCTTAAACACCTCCAATTTACTATGTCTCCCACTTGCGCTCTAAATGCCGTGTTCTTTGCTTTAAGGTACGGGTGTGGTCATTATACCATGGTGCTAGCCTTTTTTCCCCTAATACGTTTGACCCTAGCAGGGGCAGTCGTGTCCAGGGTTGAGCGAAGCACACATTCTAATGCTCATTTACACCCTCAAGAAGATTTATCTCCGTAGGTGTATTAAATTTTTAAGTCTGGTAGGTTTTTAATAAACGCAGCTGGAGTAGCAGATGTGATAGTGCGCTTGGTGTGATAACGAGGCAGAAGGATTTATTTATTAGAGATAGCTCAAATACTAAAAGATAGTGATCTGAAATCGAATCACTTTGCGGGAAAAACATCAAGGTTATCTATATTGATACCAATGTTAATATTAGATCTAAAGTATGATTACAGCGGTGGGTTGGTCCCATCACATTCTGAGTGATACCCATGGATTTTAAGATGGACTCGAAAGCAATTTTAAGTGGATCCTGCTCATTGTCAAAGTGAATATTGAAATCACCTACAATTAAAAGCCTTATCTGTTGACAGTAGTAAGCAAGAAAGAAAGTTAGCAAATTCCTGAAGGAATTCTGAATAGGGACCAGGCGGGCGGTAAATAGTGATAAGCTGAAAAGAGTGTGGTTTTTGCGATTCCATAACGATGGATCAGTCACATTAAGAATCAGTATTTCAAAAGAATTAGCCTTGTAATGGGATTTAGCTGTAACACCTAACTCTTTGTCAAAAATTGTGGGCTATGCCTCCCCCCCGACCATTAGGACGAGGGCGACTAGCATGACTGTATCCAGGAGGTGAGGCTTCATTTAAGGCTAAATATTCATCAGGTCTAATCCAAGTCTCAGTGAGACAGAGAGCGTGTAAGCGTTTATCAGTGATCATTTCAATTTACAATCACTGCTTTGTTTGTAAGTGATCTAATGTTAAATAGTCCTAGCTTTAGTCTAATGTTTGTTATTTTTCTTTTGCAGCTTTCTGTGTTTATACTAATGAGGTTATTAAAACAGACTTTTTGAAGTGGTGCGTTTACGTTTAGGGCAGATGCGGGTAACAGACACAGTTTCAATAATGTGGGTTCTGGGTGACGGTGCATGGCTACCAGCAGACAGTTGGTTAAGCCGGTCTGTCTGCTGCCTGACCCCTGCTCTGGATAGTCAGCCCCTAACCAATCGGGCCTATAAGAACTATGGGCAATGTTGCAGGATATGAGAGCAGCACCTCCCGAGTGGGATGGACACCGTCCCATCCTAAAAGGCCAGGCTTACCCTCAAAAGGCTGTCCAGTTGTCTATAAAGCCCACGTTGTCTTCAGAGCACCACTTGGACAGCCAGCAGTTCAGCGACCATAACCTGCTGTAGGCTTGGTCACCTCGCCGCATTGGGATGGGGCCAGAGCAGACTACACAGCATCGGACATCGCCTTCGCCACGCTAACCACCTCTACAAAATTAGCCTTAGTAACCTCTGACTGACGAAGGCGTATATCATTAGCCCCTACGTGAATAACTATCCTAGAGAATCTGCGGCTCTCGAGTTCACTAAGACTCATTACAATGTACAATACTTCCCTATCCTCTGTCCTCCTGTTACACACCTCCTTCCCCCCAAGGAGGAGTTGTACAGTCTGATGGCATGAGGGACAAAGGAGTTTTTCAGTCTGTTGGTTCTGCACTTTTCATGTTTAGCTTTTGGATTTATTTTCGAGTACAGCACATCAGTATGCTCTATTCTTATTTTATTTTTTTTTCTTTTGTGAGGGACAGTGGATGGACTGGGCCCACCAAGGGTGTCAGTTCACATAGCGCTGGAAAGCATGAGGTAACCTATCGCCAGGGAAGTAGATTTTGCGTAGGGAAAGCTTAATTGCTTTTATTTTCCATCTCCTCTGGGGTCAGCTGCTTCTCCCTCTCACTTCCTGACTCTGCGTGCCGTTCTGCGCCTGCGCACCCGACGCAGGCTTTCCTCAACGCTTGGCACGCGTTGTGAAAGCGTTAGGCTCACGCCCCCCTGCTTCTTCTCTGGGCTGGCGCGTGCGGGGGATTCCCCCCTCCTTCCTCTCCCTTGTTCTCTGCAGCGCGGCTCTGGGCCTCTGAGTGCAATCAGAGAATTCAGTGATCGTTGCCTTCCAGTCAGAAGCTCAGTTTTTCTTTGTAATTTATTTATTTGTATTTCATTAATTATTGGTTTATTTCTTTTGTTTATTTCAGTTCATTAAACCATCTGGAGCTAACTGCATTTGGGTCCCTACCCTGCTTTTTCAGTTTTCACGGTTCGTCATTTTGTTTTTTGATGGCGAACCGTAACAGAATGGTGCAACCATACAGGGGACCCAGCGTTAGCTCCCGGACCTCCAATTTGGAGGTTCCCAGTCGCCGCGGTAGGCAGGTTTGTTTACCCGGGTCTCAGATGGCTTTTGGGGGGGCATCTCTATGCCTACGGCTGAGTCACAGACCCTTTTTTCCATCTGGACCCTCCCAAATTGCCCAGCCCTCGCTGCCGTAACTGTCGGCGTCCATCTGGGGTCCAGGTGTTTCTGGATGTACCAGCTGTCTACTGGGACCCCCAGCCAGGGCAATAAATTCAGCCACTCATTCCTGTCCCGGAACCAACCAGCATTTTTAACATTCAAGGTTCCTGGGGGCTTCAGGAATAAGTGGCTGAATTTATTGCCCTGGGTGAGGTAAGCGGCTTACATGAGCAAGCCCTCATTGAGCCATTTAGATTGGGCTTCAATGAGGATGTGGACATCGAGCTGTGCTTCCTCCCACCCGCCTCTTCCCTTGACCAGCTGTTCGAGCTGGCCAGGTTGGCCCACCTTGAACAGCATGCGAGGAAGAGGACGGGCCTCGTTTGCAACAGCTCGAGTCCACCCGGTCTCATGCCTGGGCATTTAGTGCCACCAAGCCCCATACTAGAGCTCACCGTGCTTGTAAGCCCCGCATCTGAGCGATTAAGCTCCATGTCGGGGTATTTAGCACTGCCTAGCAACATTCAAGAGCATGCCATGCTTGTAAGCTCTGAAATTGAGCATTTAGCGCCCCCTAGCTTTGAACCTGGGCTCACCACGCTCGTAAGCTCTGCACCTGGGCAGTTTGACCCTGTGCCTGAGCATTTAGCACCCCCTAGCTCTGTACCTGGGCTCTCCGCACCCGTAAGCCCCGTTCGAGAGCACGCCGCACTCGTGAGCTCTGAAATTGGGCATTTAGCACCCCCTAGCTCTGAACTTGGGCTCCCTGTACATGTAAGCTCCGCACCTGGGCAGTTTGACCCCGTGCCTGAGCCTTTAGCACCCCCTAGCTCTGTACCTGGGTCCGCCGCGCCTGTAAGCCCTGCATCTGAGCAAATAAGCTCCATGCCTGGGTACTTAGCGTTGCCTGGCCCCGTACGAAAGCTTGCCGCGCTCGTAAGCCCTGCATCTGAGCGCTTAAGCTCCATGCCTGGGTATTTGGCACCGCTTAGCCCTGTTTGAGAGCTCGTTGTGCTCCTAAGCGCTGAAGCTAAGCACTTGGTGCCCCCTAGCTCTGAACCTGGGCTCACTGCGCTTGTAAGCTCTGCACCTGGGCAGTTTGACCTCGTGCCTGAGCATTTACCACCCCCTAGCTCTGTAACTGGGCTCGCCGTGCCCATTGGCCATTATTTATTTTGTTTATTTCAGTTCATTAAAACCATCTGGAGCTAACTGCATTTGGGTCCCTAGCCTGCTTTTTCAGTTTTCATGGTTAGCCATTTTGTTTTTTGATGGTGAACCGTAACATCTGTAGGGAAAAAGAAATATTAAACTTACACATGATTAAACACACACACACACACACACACACACACACACACACGCACACACACACACTACTAACCCTAATACTAATACTAATACTAAGTGGGATCACAGGTGGTGTTGGTGTTTAAATCCTAACTATAGCATTTAGCAAACAGACAGGAGGAGCTTCTATAGACCCCCGTCATCTGTACTGCTGCTGTTCTGATCTTACACTAAACATGGGAACTCACCTGTGCCTCCTGCTGTCTGTTCTGTCCTGTTTGTCCCTCTCTGCTTCCTGTCCGTCCTTGTCTCTGTCCTGTAGAATGAAATCAGACAGACGTTGTGTTCCAATCTCACAGCATTTCCCTATGTAGGCAGCATTTTTAGGGAACAGAGATAAAGCCTGTCCTATTCTAAAGGCAGCTTCCCTCTGGGGGGAATTATTCTGGATGGATCTGCAGGGGGCGACATTCCTCCCTCTAAAAACCATCGATCCGGGGCAGTTAGGTGTGTGTGTGTGTGTTTGTGTGTGTGTGTGTGTGTGTGTGTGTGTTTGTGTGTGTGTGTGTGTGTGTGTGTAAGTCAGTACCTCTGTATCTCCAGCAGATGAACACAATGAGTCCCAGCAGCAGCAGCAGACCCCCGACAGCAGCACTGATGATGATGATGCTGGGTTTTTCAGACCCGGCTGGATCTGTGTGTGAGAGAGGAGCAGTCAGAGGGTTACATGCAGATAGAAGTGTGTGTTTGTTACACTATTATTATATATTACACTACGGATTATAAAGGGGCCGAGTCACATCCTGGAAACACAACAGCTCCATCTATAGATTTAGAATGGAATGGTTACTGAATTGAGCAGACATAGCTGCATGGGGTTCTCCATTGGTCCTCAGGCTGGATGTGGAAGGTCTAGTTGGGTCTAGTGTTTAGTTTGTGTGTAATGTACAGGGTACCTGGGGTAGGTATTTCCTTGACCGCTGGGGTGGGTGTTGGAGGTTTGGGTGGGGCCTCTGTAAGAAGAAAAAATTGTCTGATGAACTAAAAATAATTCGATTCCATAATAGCTCCATGACCAGGTTCCAGTATGATCTGTACAGACAGAGCTGCTGCAATGGAATCTGATCTGTTTTACTTACTGCTTTCCTACATTACCCACAATGCAGTTCAGCTGTACTCTGATAGCTCACTAACCAGCAGAACTGACCACTCCCCCTAATACACCTCAGCTGTGTGGTAGAGTTACATTCAATATCTTTGGAATAAGAATGTTGTTATGTTTGAGGGGTCAGTTAGAACCACTACACAGAAACACAAGCCAGGCAGAGATACGTTGCTTAAGAAGAGACTTATTGAAGGCAAACAATGATCCGGTAAGGATTATGGACTGAGGAGTGCTGGCATCACACAGAGACCATGATGGCTGATTGTTTTAAATATTCCCCTTGGCAGTCTGCTTTTCTGCCACAAGATGGAGACAAAATACTGACAGACACACATGGAGGGCCACAGGAGCTAGCCCTAATAAATGTCTATTAAAATCATATTTTACCTTTAACAGAGAGTTTCATCATTTTGTACACAGGATTAACAGAGCACGTGTAATAATCATCATCATCTCTCCTTAGGTCTGATATGATTAGAGAGAAATTTCCTGGAGGTTGATCTTTAATCAGTTGAACTCTGTTCCTGTAGAGGTTTGTCTGGTCTTCTGGGTAAATTTCCTTATGACCTTTTGTCCATCTGAGGTTCTTTGGTTTGGCCTGTAGATCAGTGCAGGAGCAGGGCAGAACCACAGACTGTCCCACGTATCCCATAATAACTTTATCCTGATCATTCAGTTCACTACAACCTGCAACTGAACAAACACCAACATATTGCATTGCTGTTACACTCACTGTACAACCAGGTCCATTCATAGAGCAGAACTGTCATCTAATAGAAACACAAATCCAGAACTCTCTATCATTGGTTATTTCATTACACAGATTTTATTTCTGTTATAGTTATATTACATTTTCCTTAAATTTAACTAGAAAATGTGGGTGTAATGTAAATGTAAGTTCTTTCAGCTTAGTCTTTGTTATGGGAAAATATTTGTAATAAGAATGTGGATTAAAATCATATTTTACCTTTAACATGGACTCTGATGTCTCTGTACACATCATGTTTAGCAGAGCACCTGTAATCTCCTTCTTCCTCTTCAGTCAGATCAGATATGATTAGTGAAAGATTTCCTGGAGATTGATCTTTAACTAGCTGAAATCTGTTTCTGTACGGCTCAGTATGAGGTCGTATCTCTCTCCAGCTGGAATTAAGGTTTTTCCACCAGGTAACTCCCTCAGGTTTGGTATGTAGATCAGTACAGTAACAGGGCAGCAGTACTGAACTTCCTGTGGATGCAGTGATGGTTTGTACCTCCTGGTTACCTTGCAGTTTGCAGGCTAAAGAAACACCAGGTAATGTTCTTCATTATTAAACCTCCCTGTACATGTGGATGTTTGATTTCTCACAATACAGATCATTTTCATTTTCTCCTGCTGCTTTAAGAGCATTTTTATAATAAACACAGTTTCCTAAATGAGGGCTGAGAGCACAGTGCAAGCTGTAACCACGTGACTTTACTGCACAGGACATCTAACCACACACACGCATGCACGCACGCACGCACACACACACACACACACACACACACACACACACACACACACACACACACACACACACACACACACACAAACATTAAGCATAGCTAACCATAATTTCCTCATTTAATAAGAATCACGCGTAGTTCCATCTATCTCCCTACATAAATATATCTCTACCATATCTATACTTTATATATCCTGAAATACGTGATTAGAAAATTATGCCCGTACATAAATCCATCAATTTTCTTTTCTTCAGAAAGATCTAGAAGAGGTAAGAAAGCCCCACCCCTACACAGCGCTGCTCCACTTTCTGATGGGAGGGCAGTGAGGGACAGAAGCATGTGGTGGATGTACGGAACTTTATCAATCACAAGCTAACATTAACTGTCTGATTAATGCAGTCCCAACAATAGTGCTTTTAAAGATGTGTAAGAATTGAGTTTCTCTAAAACAGATTTTGACGCAGCATCAGAACAAACTGGATCTTGTAGAAGAGGAGAAAAAGCATGAACTGACCTGCAGTAAGATGAAGGCCTGTCAGGAAGAGAAGGAAACCCAGCTGCATTCTTACTGAGGATCCAAACCTGAATGGTTCATCTACAGAGATCATGAACAGCACCTGTACAACTGCTGCACCGGGTCTGAATGGGATGAACACAGCCTAAAGTCCCCATCAGACACGGAAATAGTGCTGCTTTAGTGCATGCTCATCCTCCAGCAGCTCAGGCAGGATGTTGAAACTTAGCATCACGTGGTTTGACCAAAGGAAGTGGTTTAGAACTTGAGCTTGAGAAAGAAGCAGCTACAGAATGTGACTAACAGATCATAAGGTGTGATAAAGACAGAAACTGATTAAATCAGGAAATACACTGAGGGTTAGGGGTTTGCAGAACCTCTTCTTTCATTTTAAATGCATTTGTTTTATAAATAAAAGTGCAGGTGGTTTCTCTGAATCCAAACACCACAGAATTTATTATGAAGGTTAAACTATATGACATAATTATGAATATATAATCATGTGGTAGTGGACTGCTTGTGTTTATAGCTTCTTTCCTGTAGGTGGCACCACATTTACCATTACACTGTATATTATATCTCATAATTAGCAGCTCCGGTGGGTTCCGTGGTTCCTGAGGGAAGCAGAGTGCTGCCCCCAGATTGGCCTATGGAACATTTTATAGCAACAACAACAACAACAACAACAACAACAACAACAATAATAATAATAATAATAATAATAATAATGATGATGATGAAACAACAATACTATATAATAAGGTATTATAATTCATAAATTAGTGGTGTAGAGCTCAATCAAACGTTTACTTTAATTAAATAAAAGTCAAACCATTAAACATACTCACAATCAAGTTTTATTTAAAATGGAAACAAAATAGTTAAAAGAGAAATAACTAAATGATCCCTAAACTTTGCTTAAACTAATTCCTGAGTGATAGGTGAGGGATCTACCTCGATTTTGCCCGGCATCCTCTTACAGTAAGTAAATGCCCTAAACTAACTTTAACTGCAGAAACTTATAAGACATGAATAAATAAGTGTGTGTAAACCCCCGTCATAAAATCATAAAATCCTGGAATAAATAAAAATAAACATGCTTGCTGGAGGCCACCCGAATGCCACGCCCACCTAGCTCCCTGTAATAGCTCTATAGGCCCCGCCCACACATTTGCTGATCTGCTGCTGTCTGTTGCTCTTCTTCTCTACTGCAGACTCACTGCTACAGCAGCACTGCTGTAATGAACGCTGGCAGGAGGAACTGGAGCTAAAATGAAGAAGAAAATCCTCAGTTCCTGAAGGTCAAACTACAGATGAAACTAATCCAACATTTTTACACAGAGGAAACAAGGTGAAGTTCCAGGACCTTGAAGTTCTCTGTTCCTTTGTTCCTCTTCCTGCAGAAGATCACAGCTACAGTAACATGGAGGATCACAAAAGTCATGGGGACAAAGGGTAGATGCTCTGGAGGATCTGCAGCAGCATCAGCATGGATATCATTCAGAGCTGAGGTTCAGACAGAACAGCAGACCAAAACAAATCACACAAACCAAACTCCCACTAAATAAAACCACTGCAGCAGCCAAGCCTCCACATAGGTGCTACATACAATTACATAGAGCAGATCAGCAGGGGGTGCTGTTTTACAGAGATAATCGCGTCATCATATATACAAATCGCACATCTCTCACTTCCAACATCTTACTAATGGCAACATCTAACATCAATTTATGTTTACATATTGCACTACGGCTTATACAGGGGCGGAGTCACATCCTGGAAATACAACAGCTCCCTTTATAGATTTAGAAATGAATCGATGGTTACTGAGTTGAGGAGACATAGCTGCACCGGGTTCTCCATTAGTCCTCGGACTGGATGTGGAATATCTAGTTGGGTTTAGTGTTTAGTTTGTGTTTGTGTGTTTCTTAGTACAAATCCCTTCATGTTGAAGCTGTACTAATAAAGGTGATTCAGTACAGTGTGTATTATGTTTGTGGTACCTGTGGAAGGTTTATTTGAAGATGTTTGAGCTGTAGTTCCTTTAGTTGCTGGATTGGAGGTTGGAGGTTGGACTGGTGTTGGAGGTTTAGGTGGAGCTGTTGTTGTCGTTGTTGTTCCTTTGGTTGCTGGGCTGGTTAATGTGTTGGATTCTTAATAAGAATGTTGATTAAAACCATATTTTATCTTTAACATGGAGTTTGAAGTCTCTGTATTCACCATATTTATTAGAGCACATGTAATCTCCTTCAACCTCTTTATTCAGGTCTGATATGATTAGAGAGAGATTTCCTGGAGATTCAGGCAGGATGTCCAAACTTAGCAGCAGGTGGTTTAACCAAAGTAAGTGAAACTGAATGTGGTAGAACTTGAGCTTGAGAAACAGCAGGTTAGAAACTTTCCATGGTCCATGGTTGTGGTAATAAATATATGAATATGTGTTAATAGATTACTTGTGCTTGTTGCATTTTAATTTAGAATTAGCAGACTATTTAATATTTAAATGAGTAATTAAACATAACTTTAACCTTATAGTACAGTTCGAGTTAAAGACACGATGCAGTAGTGCCACTTGACCTGTAGATGCCGCAAATCGGCGCCTTCCACTTGCGAATTTAGTTTATTTTTAAATAAGTGATATTCAATGTCATTTTTTTTGTGTTGCTGTAGCTCCCCGTAAAAGGTGTATTTTTAGAAACAAATTGAAAAATCTAATTTAGAAATGGAAATACAACTGCTGGAACATCAGTTAAAGGTGGATGAGGTGCCCACAGGTGGATGACTTTACTTGTTTGAAGAACAAGTTAATAACCTCTGTACTGCATTTGTACTTGCAGGAAATAAAGAAGCCTTCATAAAAAGACAGGCATATTGTTTTTATTTGACACTGGGGAGGTGATAGGCTAATCAGTAATGATGGTAGCAGATTGTGTCTCTCACTGCTCTTCCATCTCCTGCATCAGCAATGTGGTCAGGATTTATTTCAGGATCGGTCACTGGATGAGTCATTGGACATTGGACATTGTCTGATCACCAGTCATTGATGCTCATCTCTACCCTGGCTCATGTCCTGCAGTGAGCCAAGTTATAACATTGCTGCAGGTCAGGCTCAGGATCACCGCAAGGGGTCAGCAAATATGGCTGGCAGGGGAACCTTCTGTCTGTAATTACTAAACTCTCCTATTATAGATAATACAAGGATACAGTTTAAATTATCAGTGGCAAATAGCACTAAATATTGATTATGAAAGATATGGTTACATGTACTGTATGTATTCAGCATGGGCAAATCTAGCACTCACTGTACACTCATGAAAACTTTACAAGTCATGCACAGACCCAGGCCACTTTGCTTCCATGTTGCTGATGATGTGGGCTGTATCACATATGATCTTCACACTGCAGAACAGTAATTAACTGCAGTGGCTGTATTGTGATTTGTATTTCATTTGCAATGCAAAATTGATATTATTTAGGCCTACCTGCACATTACTGTTGTGGGAAAACTTCCTATTCACTTAATCTCCTTCATTTAGCAAAGATTGCCATCTATGCAGCCAAACCTTAAAATCATATTAATATTAAAATCAGATTAACTGATTCAAGTCTCAAAGCTTCATACTGAATAAATTTCTTGTTGTTTAGACTGATATCTGAAATTCTGTGGGATTCTTCTTTGATCAGGCTTAGGCTCACCACAAAGGTTTATAGTAACCGTTTCAATGCAAGCGTCACATTTCTGACAGCCCGACCGACGGCTGCTTTAGAATATGCTCAGCATCACTGGTTTTGTATCTAAACCCCCCTTGGCAAAAACCTGGAGCACAACACAAAGAATTTGCTCCGAACTCAGGGCGTGTCCACGGAAAGTCATATGAGCGAATGACAGCGGAGAAGATTGTTAACAGAAATGATCGACTGTGCTAAGAAATGCTAAGGCTCACACAGATAATCATCAGGGAACGAGGAAACATTACAGCCTGGTCTGATCAGCCTCTCCCGACGGAGATTTCTCCGTAGTGTTTGTGCTTCGACATGATAAAAACTCAGGGTTGGTTTAAGTAAACCTGCTAGCGAGCAGGTTAGCTTCACGGAGTATGTTGCCGGAGTAACTGACTCCAAGTTACGCTGAACTTGCTTTGTGAAACCAAAAACCTAGAGTATCCGTAAACTCTGAGTCAACTTACTCTGAGTTTTCACTAAACCTGCTTTCTGAAATACCCCCCAGCCCAGTAATCAAACGAACAACAACAGCAACAACAGCTCCACCTAAACCTCCAACACCAGTCCAACCTCCAACCTCCAATCCAGCAACCAAAGGAACTACAGCTCAAACATCTCCAAATAAACCTTCCACATGTAGCACAAACATAATACAGCCCGAGAACCAATGGAGAACCTGATGCAGGTACGTCTTCTCAACTTAGTAAACATCCATTCAGTTCTAAATCTATAGATGGAGCTGTTGTGTTTACATTATCCCATTATAAGCCATAGTGTAATATATAAACATAAATCAATGTTAGATGTTACCTTTAGTGGGATGTTGGACGCTGAGACGGGTGATTTGTAACTGCACCATGTGTTTATTTTTTAATTACACTGCTCAACACTTATACAACACAATAAAACTCCAAGTAAATGAAATTAGCAAGACACACTCAATGAAGGAGTGGTTCTGCAGGTGGGGACCACAGACCACTTCTCAGTACCTATGCTTTCTGGCTGATGTTTTGGTCACTTTTGAATGTTGGTGGTGCTTGCACACTCGTGGTAGCATGAGACAGACTCTACAACCCACACAAGTGGCACAGGTAGTGCAGCTCATCCATGATGGCACATCAATTGAGCTGTGGCAAGAAGGTTTGCTGTGTCTGTCAGCGTAGCGTCCAGAGTCTGGAGGCACTACCAGGAGACCGGCCAGTACACCAGGAGACGTGGAGGATGCTGTAGGAGGGCAACAACCCAGCAGCAGGACCACTACCTCCGCCTTTGTGCAAGGAGGAACAGGAGGAGCACTGCCAGAGCCCTGCAAAATGACCTCCAGCAGGCCACAAATGTGCATGTGTCTGCACAAACGGTTAGAAACCAACTCCATGAGTATGGTATGAGGGCCCGACGTCCACAGATGGGGGTTGTGCTCACAGCCCAACACCATGCAGGACGCTTGGCATTTGCTAGAGAACACCAGGATTTGCAAATTCGCCACTGGCACCCTGTGCTCTTCACAGATGAAAGAAGGTTCACAATGAGCACGTGACAGACGTGACAGAGTCTGGAGACGCCGTGGAGAGCGATCTGCTGCCTGCAACATCCTTCAGCATGACCGGTTTGGCAGTGGGTCAGTAATGGTGTGGGGTGGCATTTCTTTGGAGGGCCGCACAGGCCTCCATGTGCTCACCAGAGGTAGCCTGACTGCCATTAGGTACCGAGATGAGATCCTCAGACCACTTGTGAGACCATATGCTGGTGCGGTTGGCCCTGGGTTCCTCCTAATGCAGGACAACAAACTCCTTCCTTTATAGCCCCTATTGCTGCCAACCCATCATTTATACCTTCTTTAATGGACGAATCTTTTTCTGCTTGGTCTAATCTGGGCATCAGCACGCTGAAAGACCTATACGTTGATGGTATTTTTGCATCATTTCAAGTTATCTGAGAAATATTCTATTCCTAAGCAGCATTTTTTAGGTATCTTCAGATTCGCAGTTATGTTCGTAATCTGAACTCTGAGTTTCCAAATCTTCCACCTGCCACACCTATTGACTCCTTTTTGAAACCGTTTTCAGTCTTGAAAGGTGCAATATTCGTCATTTACAATCTTGTTCATTTATTACACCCAACCCCTTTGCTAAGGATGAAAATCTATGGGAGGAGGATCTGGGAGTGTGTGTTTTCAGATAAGATGTGGAGAGACATTTTGTATCGAGTCCACTCCTCATCTATTTGTGCTAAACTGGGGCTTATTCAGTGTAATATTTTGCACCAAGCTCACCTAACTAAGGTTAGGATTTCCAAATTTGATGACAGTATTGATCTGACATGTGACAAATGCAAACAGGCACCCGCCTCACATATACATATGTTCTGGACATGCCCTCCATTGCGTAAATTCTGGTCAGAAATTTTTGCCACACTATCTGGAGTCATTGGTGTCTCATTTGAACCCTCTGCCATTACAGCACTTTTTGGAGTTTCCCCTCCCTCGTTACGGGGATCTAGATGTGAAGCTGATGTCATTGCCTTTTCAACACTCTTGGCTAGGCGACTGATACTGCTGTGGTGGAAGCGGTCTGATCCGCCTTCTTTCTCCTTGTGGGTTAGAGATGTTTTTCATTTTGTCAAACTGGAAAAAATTCGATATACCATGAGAGGTTCCCTCTCTAAAATTTAGGAAGACCTGGAAACCTTTTCTCTCATATGTGGAACACCTGCATATTGACCCAGAGTGAGCCCCTCATCATATGGTCTGACCTGGCTTTGGTCTATCCTTGATGGCTTCTTATCCGATTACGTAATTAAGATAATTTCTTTTTCTTTTTTCTTTTGAGATTTGGCTATTATATGGGTGTGGAACTAAGGCAGCATAGGCCTGGGTGTGTGTGTGTATGTGTGTGTGTACGTGTGTGTGTGTTGGAGGGGAAGGTGTTCTATGTGTACTGTTTATTTCTTAGACTTAATTCTCAAGGCACATACAGTTGTCTTATGTTTGTACACTGTCCTAGTTTCACTCAATTGCTGTACATATCCGGGTAAGTGGCGATACCTGTTGTTGGAGCTAGATAAGCACACGTTGTAGCACACACAGGTTGTTGCATCATCACCGACTTTTTCGCCCTCACCCGGCGTATGTAATCGTGTCGTCCTTTTGTTTTGTCAGGGACAGAGGTAAGCTGGCAATTTGTAGACTGCCAGCTATGGGCAGTCAGGAGGCTGTCCGGTACGTTACGGCATAGTATTTTAGTGTAGGGTAAGCACTTCTAGTGCTCTAATGCCGCTTCTTCTTTGGCTGCCTCTTTTGGGCTCACCCCGCCTTCTCCCTCTCATGCTGTCACCCTTCCTCCTATGCGATCAGGGGAAATAAAACATTCCCCCCACGACTGTTCTCATGAAAGGATGCTGCGCTAATTATTAGTCTCGCCTTTTCTTCCCCACGTCTGTGCCACGCTCCTGTATGTGCTATGGAGTCCCCGTGGCATGGTTTCGCGGACGCTCCACTCAGACTTCCAACGCGCTGTGCATGTGCAGACCCGTACACCGTTGGCACAGCGAAGACACGTAGTAGGCGTACTCGTGAAAAGGGGCACTGTATGCTTACAGCGTGTTTTCTTTATTGCTTTATTTTTTACTTCCTTTTTTGGTGAACTTTTGTTTCTTTTATTGATTTATATTTTGGTTAATCAAGTCCATCTGGAGCTAATTGCATTTGGTCTTAAAACCTTTAGATTTTTTTTTTTCTCGGTTTGCCTGCTTTTTAATATGGCAAAACATATCAGAATGATGTGACTAGTATTGGACCCAGCGTTAGCTCCTAGTGCTTCCTGGTTTGTGATGAACGCTGAGAGAACGCTGAGAGAACTGACGCGAGGATTGCGAGGATCTGGCAACCCAGACTGATCCGCGGTTGCACACAGGACGCCGTTTCGTAGCTGCTAGCAGCTTATTACCTTTGATATATTTTAATTCCCGATCGCATCTGTATCAGATATATCGTATATATGTAGGTTTTTACAACATCTTAATCATTTTATTCTCGTACCGACGAATTATATTTTTTTGGCGCTAATCGTTATTTAGTAACTTTACACGCTTGTGTTCGCAGTAGTTAGCCATTAGCTAATAACCAGAGTTGCGTCTTTTTTTGCAGTAGTGTGTGTTTTTATAACTTTTTACAGTCTTTTCCCACTTTCTTTCTGAGACTTAGTTTTTTGTGACGTTTTGTGTTGACTTAACTTGTACTAACGCTTTAATCGAGCATTGCATTATACCATCGGCTGCAGCTAAACCAGATCTTCACTGGGCACCCCACAACACCACCCGAAGCTAAGTACCTTTAATTCATTAATTGTACTAACATGGCTTCTGCTGTGCTTGTTCCCTGTGCCGAGTGTGGCATGTTTAGCTATTCTTCCTTCGTCAGTAGTGTAAATTTTACTTGTGATAGGTGTAGGCTTGTAGCCAGTCTGACGGAGAAGATTGTAGTTTTAGAGGCGCGCATCCAGACATTAGAGAAGCTAGCTCAGCTCCTAGCTTAGCAGATCTGGATGCCACAGGTGAAGTTAGAGCCCTGGTGGAGTCCTCGCAGCAGGGCAAGTGGATGACGGTTCGGCGACGTAGTCGTAAGGCTAGTCCACGAGAGCACCACTCTTTACCTGTTCACGTGTCCAACAGGTTTGCCCTCCTCAGTGAAACACCCACTGAGCAGCCTGTTGAAAGAGCTCTGGTCATAGGTGACTATTTTACGACACGTGAAACTTGCTACCCCTTTAGGGACACCAGCAGCTAGAGTTCTCTGTATCCCCGGAGCCAGAGTGCCTGACGTTGTAACGAGTCTTAGTGAACTCGAGAGCCGCAGATTCTCTAGGATAGTTATTCATGTAGGGGCTAATGATATACGCCTTCGTCAGTCAGAGGTTACTAAGGCTAATTTTGTAGAGGTGGTTAGCGTGGCGAAGGCGATGTCCAATGCTGTAGTGTGCTCTGGCCCCATCCCAATAGGCGAGGTGACCAAGCCTACAGCAGGTTATGGTCGCTGAACTGCTGGCTGTCCAACTGGTGCTCTGAAAACAACGTGGGCTATATAGACAACTGGATAGCCTTTAAAGGTAAGCCTGGCCTTTTAGGATGGGATGGTGTGCATCCCACTCTGGAGGGTGCTGCTCTCATCTCCTGCAACATTGCCCATAGTCTTATGGCCCAATTGGTTAGGGGCTGACTATCCAGAGCAGGGGTCAGGCAGCAGACAGACCGGCTTAACCAACTCTCTGCTGGTAGCCATGCACTGTCAACCAGAACCCACATTATTGAAACTGTGTCTGTTACCCGCATCTGCCCTAAACGTAAACACTCTCAAAAAGTCTGTTTTAATAACCTCATTTGTATAAACACAGATAGCTGCCAAAGAAATAACAACATTAGACTAAAGCTAGGATTACTTAACATTAGATCACTTACAAACAAAGCAGTGATTGTAAATGAAATGATCACTGATAAACGCTTACACGCTCTCTGTCTCACTGAGACTTGGATTAGACCTGATGAATATTTAGCCTTAAATGAAGCTTCCCCTCCTTGATACAGTCATGCTAGTCGCCCTTGTCCTAATGGTCAGGGGGGAGGCATAGCTACATTTTTTTGACAAAGAGTTAGGTGTTACAGCTAAATCCCAATACAAGGCTAATTCTTTTGAAATACTGATTCTTAATGTGACTGATCCATCATTATGGAAGTCAAAACCACACTCTTTTCAGCTTATCACTATTTACCGCCCTCCTGGTCCCTATTCAGAATTTCTTCAGGAATTTGCTAACTTTCTTTCCTGCTTACTACTGTCAACAGATAAGGCTTTAATTGTAGGTGATTTCAATATTCACTTTGACAAAGAGCAGGATCCACTTAAAATTGCTTGTGAGTCCATTTTAGAATCCATGGGTATCACTCAGAATGTGATGGGACCAACCCACCGCTGTAATCATACTTTAGATCTAATATTAACATTTGGTATCAATATAGATAACCTTGATGTTTTCCCGCAACGTGATTTGATTTCAGATCACTATCTTTTAGTATTTGAGCTATCTCTAATAAATAAAATCCTTCGCCTCGTTATCACACCAAGCACACTATCACAGGTGCTACTCCTGCTGCGTTTATTAAAAACCTACCAGACTTGAAATTTAATACACCTACAGAGATCAATCATCTTGAGTGCGTAAATGACCAATTAGAATGTGTGCTTCGCTCAACCCTGGACATCATTGCTCCTGCTGGGGTCAAACACATTAGGGAAAAAAGGCTAGCACCATAGTATAATGATCACACCTGTACCTTAAAGCAAAGAAAACAGCATCTAGAGCGGAGACATAGTAAATTGGAGGTGTTTAAGATTGCTTTGAGGGACAGCACGACAGAGTATAAGCATGCCCTTACTAAAGCTAAAGCTGCATACTTCTCCTCAATCACAGAGAAAAATAAGAATAATCCAAGATTTCTCTTTAATACAGTCTTCAAATTAACAAAAAACCCCACAGAAAGTGATTCTCCCATTCTGTGTAATTTTAACAGTAATGATTTCATGACTTTCTTTAATGATAAGATAGAAAACATTAGGCATAAAACTCAATGCTCATCACATCACCAAACTATTCAGCAACCTTCCAGATGCAGCACTAGTGAAACCTCTGTTTAATGAGCTGTAAATGACCATTAGAATCTTTTACCCCAATTACTAATACTGAACTATCCGCACTGATCAGCTCATCTAAGTCATCAACATGTTTATTAGATCCAATTCCTACACGTCTACTCAAACAAGTAATACCTAGTATTATAGAGCCAGTGTTGGTTATTTTAAATTTATCCCTTACCTTTGATTATGTGCCCAAATCCTTTAAGTCTGCCATTATCAAACCACTGATTAAAAAAGCCAATCTTGACCCTTGTGTGATATCTAATTATAGACCAATTTCAAATCTACCATTTCTGTCCAAAATCTTAGAAAAAGCCGTCTATCAGCAGCTCTGCAGTTACCTCCAAAGGAATTAAATTTATGAAATATTTCAGTCTGGCTTCAGGCCCCATCATAGTACTGAAACAGCATTAATTAGGGCACTAAATGACTTGTTAATGTCCTCAAATAAGGGATGTGTTTCTCTTCTTGTTCTGTTAGATTTAAGTACAGCATTTGACACACTAGATCACGATGTTTTACTAAACAGACTAGAAAATACTGTAGGTATTAAGGGATTGGCACTTTCTTGGTTTAAATCCTACTTAACCGACCGGTACCAGTTTGTTCATATAAAAAATCTAAGGTCTAAGCTCTCAAAAGTGAAGTATGGCATGCCTCAGGGGTCAGTGCTTGGCCCACTTTTATTCTCTCTGTACATGCTGCCACTAGGCTCAGTTATTCATAAACATTAGTTTCCACTCCTATGCAGATGATACACAGCTGTACATATCAGCCAAACCTAATGACTGCCTTTTAATCAACACAATTGAGGACTGTGTAAAGGAAATACAATATTGGATGTTATTTAATTTTCTCTTACTTAACTCAAATAAAACTGAGGTTCTGTTAGTGGGACACAAGGCTGTGAGAGACAGGTTGACTACATCTATCCTAAATCTAGATGGCTGTCCAGTATTGTCCAGTCTGTCTGTAAAAAACTTAGGGGTCACATTTGATTCAGATCTCTCTTTTGATGCACATATCAACAGCATCACTCGAATTGCTTTCTTTCAATTACGTAATATCACTAAACTTAGAAATATCCCCTCTTTTAATGATGCAGAGAAACTTGTTCATGCGTTTATAACCACAAGGTTGGATTACTGTAACGCCTTACTCACTCGATGCTCTAGTAAATCTATAAATAAAAACTGCTTCAGTTAGTTCAGAAGAAATGCAGCTGCCCGAGTGCTAACTCGAACTAGAAAATTGGATCATATCACTCCTGTTCGATCATCCTGGCACTGGTTAACCGTTTCAAATTCCGCATTGATTACAAAATAATTCTTATAACTTATAAAGCTCTGATATGGCCTGGCCCCACATTATCTGAGTGACCTCTCTTAGAGTTTTACAATCCAACGCGTCTACTTTCGTTCGCAGGGTGGTGCAGGACTTCTTTTGGTTCCTAGGAATTAAAAACGTCACAGCAGGGGGGAAGGCTTTCACATACAGATGCCCCCCCAACTCTGGAATAATTAGGATTGCATGCCGGCTTGGGTGGCTTGGGGCCGGAGTCTGGAGTCATGTCTGCGTGCCTGCCGTTGTTCCGCTAGCCGGGAGTGTCGAGTGGCGATCTGGCTGGCTGAACTGGGCTCTTCGCGTCCTCGTGATCTTGACTCATGCATCCTTGCCTTAGAATAAGGGCAGAGCTGGGGTTCATAGTCCAAAGAGTCTTATCTATGGTGATCAGAAGACGTTGGGGCTTGGGCTGTCCTTCTGCTGCACTCGTGGGGGTTGCCAATGTGATGTCTCATGTTGATCCCTCTCTTGGCTGTGTTTCCTACCAGTTCTCCTCTTTCTAGCTTTCCTAGCTATGGCTGCTATAGCTTAATGCTTGGCCGTCGGGTCTCATGCTACACTTGGCATCAGTGATTGACATGGCATCAGTGAATTGTTAATAAAACACTGTGCTCTTACATCAAATAACTAATTACATTTTCTGTTTTTCTCTCCGAGCTGTGTTCCTGAAAAGTTCCGGCCCCACACATGACGTTTCATCTGATGGAGCTCCACTCCTCAAGCTGCTTCCGTCATCAGCTCCCAGCCCCATCATACCCGGGCCACTTAATGTCGATGTGTGCTAACATAATTCACATTTTATTCGACCATGACTCCATGACTTTAGTTTCGCTCTTAGATTTATCATCATACCTGGGCCACTTAATGTCGATGTGCATACTTCACATTCTATTCGAACTTTGACTCCATGACTTTAATTCGCTCTTAGATTTATCATCTACGCCGCCCAAGGAGGTTGGGTCCCTTTTTGAGTCTTGGTCCTCCCAAGGTTTCTTCCTAGAACTAGGGAGTTTTCCTTGCCACTGTCACCCTAGGTCTGCTCAATTTGGGATTGGACGTAGTTATTAGTAGATAATCTAAACTTGTAAAGTTGCTTTGAGACAATGCTCCATTGTAAAAAGCACTATATAAATAAATCTGACTTGAAATCTGACTTGACTTCCACTAGGGAAGTCCCCACTTTCCCTAGACGGCGTCAGCAACCCCTGATTGGATCCCGGCTAGCTCTTGTGGGTCTGTGCATTAACTCTGGCCAATTTATGGACCTGGTTTGGCATTCTGACCCAGCAGGGATGGCCAGTCCCCGCTATTATAGAAGGCGTCGGTCGCCGCCCAGGTACAAGCTGGGGTTGTTAGCTCTGTACATGAGCTGTTAGCGCCGACCAACTATATACCTGAGCTCGCCGCGCCCATTAGCTCCATCCCTGAACCTTCTGTGCACCGATTCTTAGCATCAACCCCTGCACCACAGTCCTTAATACCAATCCCTGTGCACCGTTCGCTTCCGCCGACCCCCGTGCCATGGTCGTTGGGACTGATTTCTGTGCACCGGTCATTAGCACCGACCCTTGCACCAAGGTCTTCAGTACTGATCCCTGAATTAGCTGGGGTACTGGGGGGACTGGGGTAGCCTAGCGGGTAAGGTACTGGACTATGGACCACCTCTGCCAAGCTGCCACTGTTGGGTCCTTGAGCAAGGCCCTTAACCCACAATTGCTTGGACTGTAAGACTGTATCAACTGTAAGTCGCTCTGGATAAGGGCGTCTGCTAAATGCTGTAAATGTAAATTATCGCCGACTCCTATGCCATGGTCTTCCGAACCGATCCCTGCACAGCGGTCGTTAGCACCGACCTCTGCATGACGGTCTTCAGTACCGATCCCCATGCCGCGATCGCTACTGTCAACCCCCATGCCACCATTGTTTTTTTCTACTCGTGTGCAATGGTCTCCTTTGTTGACCCCGGTACCAAGGTAATTGGCATCTGTTAGCCCAGCCAGGCGACTCACACCGACTTTTCTCTTGGTTCTTGTTGGGCCTAGCCCCAGTTCTGATCCGCCAGCGCCGAGCTCCTCCCCTGAGCCACCAGCGCTGAACTCCACCCCTGAGCCTCCTGTGCCGAGTTCTGCCCCTGAGCCGCCTGTGCTGAGCTTCGCCCATGAGCCGCCATCACCGAGCCCCGCCCCTGAGCTGCTCATGGCTAGTCCCAAGCCCGTACATTTTGGTTCCCAATTTCCATCAGGGGCTAACTGCATTTGGGTCGTAAAATCTTTATATTTTTATTTTTGCGGTACACCTGCTTTTTAATATGGCGAACTGTAACAGGTTTGTCTGATCATTTTAGTAAATGTCTTTATAATCCGGTCCTTTTATCCAGCTAAGGTTCTTTGGATTAGCCTGTAGATCAGTGCAGGAGTAGGGCAGAACCACAGACTCTCCCACGTAGCCCATAATAACTTTATCCTGATCTTTAACTGTAACATAGAGGCTGATGTATCTGTACACATCAGGTTTAACAAAGCACGTGTACAATCCTCTTTCCTCTTCAGTCAGGTCTGATATAATTAGAGAGAGATTTCCTGGAGACTGATCTTTAATCAGCTGAAATCTATTTCTGTATGGCTCAGTATCACTTTGTATCTTTCCATGCTGATTTATGGAATTTCATCCAAGTAACTCCCTCAGGTTTGGTCTGTAGATCAGTGCAGTAACAGGGCAGCAGTACTGAACTTCCTGTGTATGTGTAGCCGGTGTGTACTAGCTGGTGAGACTCACATTCAAATACCCCTCTGCGGTGTGAAGCAAGAAGACAACTGGACACGCTTTGCCATTCACCTGGGAATTTATTCTGTATGTAAAATGAGAGCATCGAATGAATACAATGAATTCCCTCACATGCACATGTACACTTCCTCCGGCGCCTCTAATGCTAACTGAGCATAAAATGTAAGTTTATCTTATTTAATAAGATACAATTACATTGCACTATTATTAACATGTTTACTGTAAAATACAACCCATTCATATAAAATATTTCACCAGGGATACAAATATGTTTTTATCTTTTTGTACAATAAACTTCATTAATCGACTAAGAACTTTGCACAAATAACATTTCAAATGACCATACCTGTGATGTAAAATGATAGCATCGAATGAATACAATGAATTCCCTCACATGCACAGCACTATGTACACTGTCTGAGGAGAAAAAAAGGCGCCATTAGAGACGAATTGGCGGCAATTCATTCACTGATGGAAAATTACTGCATTCAATAAATCTCTCACTTACAAAATACATGTAAAACATAGGCCATCTTACTCAAAAAGTATATTAAACATAATAAACAGATGATTAATACATGAAAAATATACTTTAGACAACTTTAACAAACTTTGTATACAGCGCATCGAAAACACACACCTTCCTCCGGCGCCTCTAACGCTAACTGAGGATAATGAATCAATATAACACCAATATAACTTTCCACAATAGGTGGGAAATTCAAAATAAAAGTTCTCTATATAAATCGGATAAAATACAAAACATTATGAAATTAACAAACAAAATGTACATAAAATAAAGCTTACTCACTATAGAAATAAATAGTGAATTAAACAACGATTTTAAGTGAAATGTGAGCAATATAAATCTAAATTACTTTCACATCTGCTACATATGCAGTGATCTCTTGTGTCTCCTGGTTACCTTCCAGTTTGCAGGCTGCAGAAACACCAGTTAATGTTCTTCATTATTAAACCTCCCCGTACATGTAGATGTTTGATTATTCACAATACAGATCATCTTCATTTTCTCCTGCTGCTTTAAGACCGTTAATGACTTGCACTTGGAGGAAGAGCTAACTTCCCCCTCCTGTACTCATGAGCTCACACACACCCCAAACCCAAAGATGTTTAAATCTCACCGTGTTCTCATTTATTAATCTGTGTATATAAAGTATGAATGAACATCTGTAGCAAATGATGAGTTTATACAAAACAGATTGTGGTGCAGCATCAGAACAAACTGGATCTTGTAGAAGGGGAGAAAACTGACCTGCAGTAAGATGAAGGCCTGTCAGGAAGAGAAGGAAACACAGTTGCATTCTTACTTAGAATCCAAACCTGAATGGGTCATCTACAGAGTTCATGACCAGCCCCTGTACAACTGCTGCACCGGGTCTGAATGGGATGAACACAACCTAAAGTCCCCATCAAACACGAAAATAGTGCTGCTTTAGTGAAGGTTCATGCACTCAGATCAACCAGCATGTGGTTTAGGCAAAGAAAGTGAAACTGAGTGAGGTAGAACTTGAGTGTGAGAAAGAGCAGCTACAGAATGTGACTAACAGATCCTAAAGTGTTAAAGAGAGAAAATAACTTATGCATACAAAACTCATGAATATATTTGTTTTATAAATAGTGAGCATGTACCCTGAGGGGGGCGCCAGTCCATCTCAGAGCTTCGCAGGGGGTCTCTCAGGGCCTTGCTGCAGCTCCACCAAAACATCACAGAATTTATTATGAAGGTTAAACTATATGACTTCATTATGAATATATGACCATGTGTTAGTGGAGTCCTTGAGTTTATAGCATTATGTGTTTGTATTAAAAGTAGAAAATAGAAATGTTTTTTTCATTTTGACCTGACCTGCAGTAGCGTCTATTTCCTGTAGGTGGCAACATTACACTACATTTACCATTAAAACACATTTATCAGTCTTTAGTCTGAGCTGTAACAGGAACTGCAGATGAAATGTGGCTCCGGTGTGCATATACTAACTTTAACTGCAGAAACTTATAAGACATGATTACATGATCACAGCTACAATAACATGGAAGATCACAAAACTCACGACAGTGAAAGGGATGAAGGGTAGATGCTCTGGAGGATCTGCATCAGCATGGATGTCAGTCAGAGATGACGTTCAGAGAGAACAGCAGCTACGTTCAATAAACTTCATTCACTTAAAGAAAACAAACCACACAAACCGAACTCACACTAAATAAAACCACTGCAGCAGCCGAGCCTCCACATAGGTGCTACATACAATTATATAGAGCAGATCATTATGGGGCGCTGTTTTACAGAGATGATCGTACTAGATGATCGCATTCACTCATCAGCTCAATTTTTAGCGTTAAACTAAAGTAAAGGGCAGCTCGATGGTTCGGTGGGTGGCACTGTCACCTTACAGAGAGAAGGTTCTGGGTTCGATCCAGGCTAATTGGTGATTCTAAAGTGGCTGTAGTATGTGAGAGTGTGCGCCCTATGATGCATTGGTGCCCTGTCTAGGGTTGTTTCTGCCTTGCACCCTGTGCCACCCGATAGGCTCCTCCCACGACCCTGTCCAGGATTAAGTGGTAGAGCAGAATTACAAATAAGTTGAGGTTTCTCTAGCATTCAGAACAGGAGCCTCATTCTCACCTGTTTCACCTTCTCACATCTCACTAATGCTAACACCTAATATCTTCGTATCAGAGACCGTGTTCCATCTGTCTCTATTTAAATTAATCAATTTATTCATTTCTTTATCTTTATATATCACAGTACAGTTCATAAAGGGGCGGAGTCACATCCTGCAGCTGTTTAAGGAGCATCATGCCTTGATTTCTCCACTGGTATTTGAAGTGGATGTTAAAGGTCTAGTTGAGAGACCTGCAAGTTTCAGAGAATGAAAAACAGCTTTTTGTTTTGTTCTTATTACAGATGTGCTTTGCATTCTCTCTAGTACATAAAACCTCATGTTAGTACAAGTAAGCAACAGCTCAAGAACACAATCCAACCAGAACCTGCTAGGATCTGCAGTAGATAAATCAACAAAACACACAAGCAAAGGTTTTTTTTGTGTGTTTTTTTAAATATGCAGTTGTATTTTCAGTCATCACTTAAGTGCTGAGAGAAGCGGTGAGTTTTTAGTCACCGCTTGAAGACAGCAAGACACTCTGCCAATTGGACATCCAGTGGAAGTTCATTCCACCACCTGGGTGCAGGACAGAGAAGTGTCTCGATGCTCATCTTCCTTTAATCAGTCGAGCCAAACTCGTGTCTCGGAGGGTGCGAGGAACAGAGCATGGTTTGATTAGAGCCTTTTGGTAAGATGGTTCTGTTCCATTTTTGGCTTTGTAGGCGATCATCAGGGTTTTCAAAGATCTCATGATCTCATCAAAGAAGAGGTCCCAGAACTGAGCCTTGTGGAACTCCAGTTGTAAGAGCGTGTTGTGCAGATACGGAGCCCCTCCATGATACAAGTCAAGTCAAGTAGTTTTATTGTCAATTCTGCATATATCCAAGACATACAGAGAATCGAAAGTACGTTACTCTCTTACCCAAGTTACACAAAAATAATAAATATTAAAGATGGTTAAACTAAACTAAGTGAACTAAACTAAGAATATAATATATGACAATTAACATTTAACAGAAAAGAAAAGACACTACAGACATGAACAAATGCAGACATGATGTGTAAACAGTGGTCATGTTACAGTTTGGTGCTGAAAGATGGGAGAGGACAGTACCAGTGCAAATCAGGACTGGTATGAAAGGACAATAGTGCAAATAAAAGAGTGCAAATAAAAGAGGTATTCAGCTTGAAGGCTGGTTAAAGTGATATGGTGCAAATAGTTTCTGTATCAGTTATTGTAGGCCGGTTAAAAGTGATATGGTGCATATAGTTCCTATTAACAGTTGTTTACAGTCTTTTCAGTTATTGGAGGCTGGGTTAGAGTGATCGTTGAACGACAGCTCTTTATCGGTTCTGTGCAGTTCCTTATTTGTGTGTGCAGGAGAGCAGAAGGGGGAGGTGGGGCAGAGTAGGGAGAGAGTTCAGCTTCCTAACAGCCTGATGGATGGAGCTGACCCTCAGTCTGCTGGTCCTAGCCCTGAGACTACGAAGTCTTCTCCCGGATAGCATTAAGCTGAAGAAGCTGTGTAGTGGGTGGCTGGGATCCCCAGCCAAGCAGAGGGTTTACCTGATAATAATACCTGATAAGAATGCCCCTCCTAATAGGAAGCAAGCCACTGCCAGGCTGAGCCTGTCATTCCAAGACTGGAGAGGACAGAAAGGAGAATCTTATGGTCAGCTGTGTTAAAGGCAGCTGAGAGATCAAGAAGGATCAAAACTGATGAAAGTCTGGATGCTCTAGCTGCATGAAGTTTCTGTGGAGTGAGCTGCTTTGAAACCAGACTGCTTGTGATCCTGTAGGTCATTCTGTATGAGAAAGTTTGACAAGGTCTGCATGAGAAAATGGTTATAGACAGCACATTCAAGTATTTTTGAGAGGAAGGAAAGAAGTGATACTGGTCTGTAGTTGTTGATGTCTGAGTCATTGAGTGTAGGCTTCTTCAAGATAGGAATGCCTCTTGCACTCTTGAAGGCAGAAGGAACATGACCAGTTGTCAAGGAATTGTTGATGACGGAGGAGATGAAGGGATGAATGTCTTGAGCAATCTTTTGTAGCACTGGTGATGGGGTCTAGTTGACATGTGGTAGGGTTGCTGGATGAGAAAAGTTGAAGTACATCATCTGTGGAAAGAGGAGAAAAACCGGTTAGGGTGTTGAGTGGTTGCACATTTGCACTGGGGATAGTGGCAGGTGCAAATGACCAAAAGATCTTGTTTATCTTTTCTTCAAAAAAGGTGGCAAAGTCTTCGGCATTTAAGGAGGATGACTGAGCAGGAGGACGTGGGTTGAGGAGTGATGAGAAGACTGCGTGGAGCTTGCGTGGATCTGAAGCGGATTCTTCCAGCTTTCTTCTGTAGAAGGCCATCTTGGTGGCAGTCACATCCGATGAGAAGGTGGAAAGGAGAGCACGATATTTCTGAAGATCTGAATCAAGCTTGGACTTCTTCCATTTTCTATCAGCATATCTAAGCTCTCTTTGAGACTCACATAGCACATCTGGCAGCCAGGGGACAGGACAAGAAGATTGTCTTAATCTGGAGGAGTGAGGGCATTACAGAACAGATGAAGAGAGAGATGAGATAAATGTACTGGTGACAGATTCCAGTGGAAGAACAGAAAAAGAATCCAGGTGTGGTAAAATAGTTATAACCCTGGGAAACAGTGAGGCAGGACAGAGGAAGTACATAAAGGGTTGTGTACATAAAGCAGAGGGACAGCAAGAGAGAAGGAAAGAAAGTAGTGGTCTGAGAGGTGGAGTAGAGTTACACTGATCTCGGTGGCTGGGGAGGGTTGGCAGAACACAAGGTCCAGAACGTTGCCTCCCTTGTGTGTTGGAGGACTGTCATTAAAAGACAGGTTGAAGGACGACAATAGAGGAAGGAGACTGGAAGACTGGAGCTTGTCAGATGGGAGATTGAAATCACCAAGCAGAATCAGAGGAGACACCCTCTCATCAAACTCAGACGACCATCCAGTTCTTTGATAAAGTCACCTAGAGGGCCAGGTGGTGGGTAGACAACAATGATATGCAGGTTAATGGGGTGTGTAACAGTGACAGCATGGATTTCGAATGATGAAATTCCATGGTGAGAAAGTGCTAATGATGAGGTGAGTAGCAGAAGGAGAAAGCAGAAGACAGTGCTGCTGGAGTAGCCGAGTTCTCAGGAGTAATCCAAGTCACGTTGTTCTGTCTATCTATTTATATAAATAAATCTCTACCATACCTATACTTTCTATCCTGATATATTTGATAAATAATTCATAGTCGTAAAGATCATACAACAACAAGCTCAATTTAAAATTAGCTCCATTATACTCACACAACAATTCATCAGTTTAAAGTTCTCAGAAAGATCTGTAATAGTACAGAAAGTCCCGCCCCCTACAAAGAAAAGGAGAAAAAGCTTAAACCTTATCTGCAGTAAGACAAAAGCCTGTCAGGAAGAAACGAAAACACAGCTGCATTCTTACTGAGGATCCAAACCTGAATGATTCATCTACAGAGATCATGAACAGCTCCTGTACCTGTGTACATAGAATTTGTGTCTGAATTAATATTAGAATTAATAAATGTTTCTTCTTATTGGTATTAACATTATAATGAATGTTTATATCATTTTGATCTGATCTGCCTGCAGTTTCGACCTCTAGATGCCGCCAAAGCAACGCTATCACATTACAGCTCATCAATAAAACTCTGAATCCAGGCTGCTGTTCCACGTTTAGCCAGCAGATGGGGGGAAAGATACAGAACTCGTGTCACCATAACTTATTTCCTTGATCTCTGACAGTGGTTTTGAAGAATTTACACAGAGCTAAGACCATCCTGCTGTGAGGAAGCTACAGGGAGAGAAATGAATCATAGAAAGGATTTATTGTTAAGTGTTAGGGTCCCTCTGTGAGATCTCATTGCAGTTCCCCGACCCATAGCCATATTTGGTTTGTAAGTCAAAAGCAAAAGAAAGAAGGATTTGGGGAGAAGTCATTTAGAAACTCTGTGAGAGTCACTGTTGTTCCATAGATGTTGAAAAAGCAACACATTACAGTTTTTTTTGTGCAATACATTTATTTAGATAATAGAAGTTACATAGATTAGTGGAATAATTACTTTTTTAATAAAACATGGTGTATTAACTAATACAGAAGTGTTAAAAATGGCAAAAATGCAATAAAATACAAATGTGATAGCAATTATATTATTATTATTATTATTATTATTACTATTATTATTATTATTATTATTATTATTACTTATGATAATTACTATTATTATTAATAATAACAATAATAATAATAATAACAACAACGCCACAACAAAACAAAATATAATTGCTGTAAAAAAGCTAAACAAGAAACAGCGCTAATTAAGATATAGGAATAGAATTTGATGAATATTAATTCACCTAATCTTTCATTTGTTCTCATCTACTCACTTAGGTTATCACACTTTTTATTGTTTCTACTGAAACACTCACTGATGCTATTCCTATTGTAAAATACATGTGTGTGTGTGTGTGTGTGTGTGTGTGTGTGTGTTAATTCAGTTTGATGCTGGCGTATTCTGTCGTCTCTCCAGATTTCATCAGTGTGTTTGCAGGTCTGGTTTTGTTCCTGTGGACTACAGTGCAGTACGTTACCTCATCCTGCAGCTATAGGAGAGTAATATCACACACACACACACACACACACACACACACACACACACACACACACTACTAACACTAATAAGCGGCTATGGGTAATGCTGGGTGGGATCACAGGTGTTGTTGGTGTTTAAACCCTAACTATAGCATTTAGCAAACAGACAGGAGGAGCTTCTACAGATCCCCTTCACCTGTGCTGCTGCTCTTCTGATCTTACAGTAAATATGGGAACTCACCTGTGCCTCCTGCTGTCTGTTCCGTCCTGTTCGTCCCTCTCTGCTTCCTGTCCGTCCTCGTCTCTGTGCTGTAGAATGAAATCAGACAGACGTTGTGTTCCAATCTGATAGCAGTTCCCTATGTAGGCAGCATTTTTAGGGAGCAGAGATAAAGCCTGTCCTATTCTATAGGCAGCTTCCCTCTGGGGGGAATTATTCTGGATGGATCTTTAGGGGGTGACATTCCTCCCTCTAAAAAACATCAATCTGAGGCAGTTAGAGGTGTGTATGTGTGTGTGTGTGTGTGTGTGTGTGTGTGAGAGTGTGTGTGAGTGAGTGTGTGAGTGTGTGTGTGACAGACGTTCCTCCCTCCCTCTAAAAACATCAATCTGAGGCAGTTAGAGGTGTATGTGTGTGTGTGTGTGTGTGTGTGTGTGTGTGTGTGTGTGTGTGTGTGAGAGAGAGTGTGTGTGAGTGAGTGTGTGAGTGTGTGTGTGACAGACGTTGTGTTCCAATCTGATAGCAGGGAGCAGAGATAAAGCTTGTCCTATTCTATAGGGGGAATTATTCTGGATGGATCTGTAGGGGGCGACATTCCTCCCTCTAAAAACCATCAATCTGAGGCAGTTAGTGTGTGTGTGCGTGTGTGTGTGCATGTGAGTGTGCGTGTGAGTGAGTGAATGTGTGAGTGTGTGTGTGCGCTTGTGAGTGAGTGTGTAAGTGTGTGCGTGTGAGAGAATGTGTGAGTGTGTGCGTGTGTGTGTGTGAGTGTGTGTGTGTGAGAGAGAGTCAGTACCTCTGTATCTTGTGTTTGTGTGTTTTTTAGTACAAATCCCTTCATGTTTAAGCTGTACTAATAAAGGTGATTCAGTCCGGTGTGTATTATGTTTGTGGTACCTGTGGAAGGGTTATTTGGAGATGTTTTAGCTGTGGTTCCTTTGGTTGCTGGATTGGAGGTTGGAGGTTGGACTGGTGTTGGAGGTTTAGGTGGAGCTGTTGCTGTTCTTGTTGTTCCTTTGGTTGCTGGGCTGGTTGTTGGTGGCTGAGGTTTCGGTGGAACCTCTGTAAGAAGAGAAATATCTGATAAGTAGTTAGTAATGAAGGTTTAGTGAATAATCCAGTTTGTTCCATATTTATTATGTTTCTGGATTTTGGATTTGTTTTGTGTTACTCTGTCTGTCTGTGTTCTGATCCTGATATGGACTCTGGACACCAAATCCAGAACTCTTTATTCCTGGTTATTTAGTTACACATATTTTATTTCTGTTAAATGTATATTAAATTTACATTTATAAACACAATGTGGGTGGAGTTTCTCCAAGTTAATCCTAGTTATGATAAAGTATTTTTATTAAGAATGTGGAATAAAATTATATTTTACCTTTAACAGAGAGTCTGATGTCTCTGAACACACCAGCATTAACAGAGCACCTGCACTCTCCTTTATCCTCTTTCCTCAGGTCTGATATGATTAGAGAGAGATTTCCTGGAGGTTGATCTTTAACCAGTTGAACTCTGTTTCTGTAGAGGTTTGTCTGGTCCTCTGGATAAATTTCTTCATAATCAGGTACTTTCATCCATCGGAGGTTCTTTAGTTTGGCCAGTAGATCAGTGTACGAGCAGGGCAGAACCACAGACTGTCCCACATATCCCATAATAACTTCATCCTGATCATTCAGTTCAGTACAACCTGTAACTGAACAAACATCAACATATTGCATTGCTGTTACACTCACTGCACAACCAGGTCTATTCATATAGCAGAACTGTCATCTAATAGAAACACAAATCCTGATCTCTTTATCATTGGTTATTTCATTATACAGATTTTATTTCTGTTATATTTATATTACATTTACATTTAACAAGAGAATGTGGGTGGAGTTTCTTCAGTGTACTCCTTGTTAAAAGAAAGTATTTGTAATAAGAATGTGGATTAGAATCATATTTTACCCTTAACATAGAGTCTGATGTCTATGAACATATCATAATTGATAAAGCATCTGTAATATCCTTCATCCTCTTCAGTCAAGTCTGATATGATTAGAGAGAGATTTCCTGGAGGTTGATCTTTAACCAGCTGAAACCTGTTTCTGTACGGCTCAGTATCAGTTCGGATCTCTGTCCAGTCGTTCCGATAGTTTTTCCTCCAGGTAACTCCCTCAGGTTTGGTCTGTAGATAAGTGCAGTAACAAGGCAGCAGTACTGAACTTCCTGTGGATGCAGTGATGGTTTGTGTCTCCTGGTTACCTTCCAGTTTGCAGGCTGCAGAAACACCAGTAAACAACTAAAACTAGGATGAAATGAATCGACACTTTAGTCAACGAATAAAAACGAGACGGAAATCTTTGGCAGAGATGACATCCAATCAGATCTGACTTAGTTTTGAGGAAAGGTGGGACATGTTGGGTAGCGATCCAATCAGTAATGGGGTACGACGCAGCAGTTAGATCTAACCGCGGGCAGACTGTACAAGTTTGTGATGGGAATTCCGCCTCTTTTCAGAGAGCCGGCTCATTCGGCTCTCAAGTGGCTGTTTAAATTTTTTTTGTAGCTTAATTTATTACCAAATTATGTGTAAAATGAATTACTAATGTAAAACACATAATATCCAATGGTTGTTATAATTAATATGGTTTTTATTTATATACTCAATGGAACACAGTAAAATAAAATACAAAAACGAAGACCCATCTCAATTACTGGTCCAATCTGGTCTCAGGTCTCTGACTACAGTATGTCTATTATTTGTAAATTAGCAACTAAATACAGGGAAACAAGACATCATCAACAAAACAAAATATAAATAAAAATATGAATAAAAAATCTTTGAGGGGTTGATCCTGCTTTTCCTTTCTGTTGTGATCTGACCTGTTTTATAAAAGATTCTCCCTGAGGGGATATATATATATATATCCCCTCAGGGAAAATCTTATATATATATATATAATATAATATATAGTTATATATATTATATATATACGATATATATAATATATATCTACGTATAGATAAATATATAACATATATCTATAAAAAATACTATATATATATATATATCTATATATATATACGTTAAATATATATATATATATATATTCTTATAAGAATTATATATATATATTTCATTTACTATTTTATCTATTCTAGTATTTTTTTTTCTTACATTATGTTTCAACTTTATTGTCATTTACACATGTACAAAGTACAAAAATCGAACGAAATGTATTTAGGCATCTAACCAAAATGAATAAGCAGGCATCTATGGTGTCGGAATGTAGCAATAAATTAAAATATCTCTTAGAGCCGGATCGGATCGGTAGCGACCGACACATCACTAGTACACAGTAGCCTCTGTAACGCTCTCAGCAGGAAGCAAACTCAACAACGTCAACGCCTGGATGGGAGAAACGGAAGAGTCGATATATGACCACATTTCTCATTTAATGTCAAGAAAAACAACACGTTATTTTTAAACCTGGTGGGGTCGACTGTCTCCGATAAAATACAACAAACTTGAAACGAGTCCCAGTCCCCAGTCAAGTCGCATATTATGTATAGTAGCGCTTTTACAATGGAGCATTGTCTCAAAGCAACTTTACAAGTTTAGATTATCTCCTAATAACTACGTCCAATCCCAAATTGAGCAAGCCTAGGGCGACAGTGGCAAGGAAAAACTCCCTAATCTAGGAAGAAACCTTGGGAGGACCAAGACTCAAAAAGGGACCCAACCTCCTTGGGCTGCGTAGATGATAAATCTAAGAGCGAAACTAAAGTCATGGAGTCAAAGTTCGAATAAAATGTGAAGTGTGCATCGACATTAAGTGGCCCGGGTATGATGGGGCTGGAGCTGATGACGGAAGCAGTTTGAGTGGAGCTCCAGCAGATGAACATCATGTGTGGGACTGGAACTGCAGAAAACAGAAAATGTAATTAGTTATTGATTAAGAGCACAGTGTCTATTAACAATCGCTGATGCCATGTCAATCACTGATGCCAATTGTAGCATGAGACCCGGCAGCATTAGCTATAGCAGCATAGCTAGAAAGAGGAGAACTGGTAGGAAACACAGCCAAGAGGGATCACATGAGACACTGGCAACCCCACGGGAGGCAGAAGACTGCACCCCAACGTCTCTGATCACCGTAAGACTCTTTGACTATGAACCCCCAGCTCTGCCCTTAGTCTAAGGCAAGGATGCACGAGTCAAGATCACGAGGACCGAAGCCCAGTTCAGCCAGACCGCCCACTCGACACTCCCGGCTAACGGACAAGGCAGGCAGGCCAGACATGACTGCAGGCAGGCCAGACATGACTGCAGACTCCGGCCCCAGTGACCCAAGCCATGCATCCCGGTCTAAATCTAGTCAAAAACCTGTGTAAATAAGTATGTCTTTAGCCTAGACTTAAAACTTTGGAGAGTGTCTGAGTCTCGAACGAAAGTGGGAAGTTTATTCCATAGTTGGGGGGCCATGTATGAGAGAGCTTTTCTCCCGGCTGTGACTTTTTTAATTTTAGGAACTAAAAGAAGTTCTGCATCCTGCGACTGAAGTAGACGAGTTGGATTGTAATACTCTAAGAGTTCACTCAGATAATGTGGTGCCAGGCCATGTAGAGCTTTATAAGTTATAAGAAGTATTTTGTAATCAATGCGGAATTTGACTGGTAACCAGTGCAGTGATGATAGAACAGGAGTGATATGATCAAATTTTCTAGTTAGAGTTAGCACTCGGGCAGCTGCGTTCTGAACTAACTGAAGTTTATTTATAGATTTACTAGAGCATCCAGTAAGTAAGGCGTTACAGTAATCCAACCTTGAGGTTATAAATACAAGTTTTTCTGCATCATTAAAAGAGAGGATATTTCTAAGTTTAGCGATATTACGTAATTGAAAGAAAGCAATTCGAGGGATGCTGCTAATGTGTGCATCAAAGGACAGATCTGAATCAAATGTGACACCTAAGTTTTTTACAGATGGACTGGGCAATACTGGGCAGCCATCTAGATTTAGGATAGATGTAGCCAACCTGTCTCTCACAGCCTTGGGTCCCACTAATAGAACCTCAGTTTTATCTGAGTTAAGTAAGAGAAAATTAAATAACATCCAATCTTTTATTTCCTTTCACAGTCCTCAATTTTGTTGATTGTAAGGCTGTCATTAGGTTTGGCTAATATGTACAGCTGTGTATCATCTGCATAGCAGTGGAAACTAATGCCATGTTTACGAATAACTGAGCCTAGTGCATGTACAGTGAGAATAAAAGCGGGCCAATCACTGACGCCTGAGGCACGCCATACTTCAATTTTGAGGGCTTAGACCTTAGATTATTTATATGAACAAACTGGTACCGGTCGGTTAAGTAGGATTTAAACCAAGAAAGTGCTAATCCATTGATACCTACAGTATTTTCTAGTCTGTTTAGTAAAACATCATGATCTATAGTGTCAAATGCTGCACTTAAATCTGACAGAACAAGAAAAGAAACACATCCCTTATCTGCAGGCATTAACAAGTCATTTAGTACCCTAATTAATGCTGTTTCAGTACTATGATGGGGCCTGAAGCCAGACTGAAATGTTTCATAAATTTCATTCCTTTGGAGGTAACTGCAGAGCTGCTGATGTATGGCTTTTTCTGAGATTTTGGACAGAAACGGTAGATTTGAAATTGGTCTATAATTAGATATCACACAAGGGTCAAGATTGGTAACGTTTGATAACGGCAGACTTAAAGGATTTGGGCACATAACCAAAGGTAAGGGATGAATTTAAAATAACTAACAGTGGCTCTATAATACTAGGTATTAATTGTTTGAGTAAACGTGTAGGAATTGGATCTATTAAACATGTTGATGACTTAGACGAGCTGATCAGTGCGGATAATTCAGTATTAGTAATTGGTTGCTGAATAGTTTGGTGATGTGATGAGCATCGAGTTTTATGTCTAATGTTTTCTATCTTATCATTAAAGAAAGTCATGAAATCATTACTGTTAAAATTACACAGAACGGGAGAATCACTTTCTGTAGGTTTTTTTTTTTGTTAATTTTCAGACTGTATTAAAGAGAAATCTTGGATTATTCTTATTTTTCTCTATGATTGAGAAATATGCAGCTTTAGCTAAGGGCATGCTTATACTCTGCCATACTGTCCCTCCAAGCAATCTTAAACACCTCCAATTTACTGTGTAATCCTAGCTTTAGTTTAAGGTTGTTATTTCTTTGGCAGCTATCTGTGTTTATACTAATGAGGTTATTAAAACAGACTTTTTGAGAGCGTTTACGTTTAGGACAGATGCGGATAACAGACACAGTTTCAATAATGCAGGAAAGAAAGTTAGCAAATTCCTGAAGAGATCGGGCTCCATAAGTGTATTATATTTTAAGTCTGGTAGGTTTTTAATAAACGCAGCTGGAGTAGCAGATGTGATAGTGCGCTTGGTGTGATAACGAGGCAGAGGGATTTTATTTATTAGAGATAGCTCAAATACTAAAAGATAATGATCTGAAATCAAATCACTTTGTGGGAAAACATCAAGGCTATCTATATTGATACCAAATGTTAATATTAGATCTAAAGTATGATTACAGCGGTGGGTTTTTCCCATCACATTCTGAGTGATACCCATGGATTCTAAGATGACCTCAAAAGCAATTTTAAGTGGATCCTGCTCACTGTCAAAGTGAATATTGAAATCACCTACAATTAAAGCATTATCTGTTGACAGTAGTAAGCAGGAAAGAAAGTTAGCAAATTTCTGAAGAAATTCTGAATAGGGACCAGGAGGGCAGTAAATAGTGATAAGCTGAAAAGAGTGTGGTTTTGGCTTCCATAAGGATGGATCAGTCACGTTAAGAATCAGTATTTCAAAGTAATTAGCCTTGTAATGGGATTTAGCTGTAACACCCAACTCTTTGTCAAAAAATGTGGCTACGCCTCTCCCCCGACCATTAGGACGAGGGCGACTAGCATGACTGTATCCAGGAGGTGAGGCTTCATTTAAGGCTAAATATTCATCAGGTCTAATCCAAGTTTCAGTGAGACAGAGAGCGTGTAAGCGTTTATCAGTGATCATTTCATTTACAATCACTGCTTTGTTTGTAAGTGATCTAATGTTAAGTAGTCCTAGCTTTAGTCTAATGTTGTTATTTCTTTTGCAGCTATCTGTGTTTATACTAATGAGGTTATTAAAACAGACTTTTTGAGAGCGTTTACGTTTAGCGCAGATGCGGGTAACAGACACAGTTTCAATAATGTGGGTTCTGGGTGACGACATCTGCAGGCATGCCATCCTAAAACTGTGGGCAAGCTTTTCGCAGCTACATGGCACGAGCTGCTATGTTAGCGATATTATGGTACAGTTTGTTATGTTCTAGCCACTATTTCAGCGAATAAGGCAGGGATTAAAATACGCTTCCAGTTCACAATGTGGATTTATTTTACTTTGTCTAAAAAGTGTTCATACTGTCTTTAAGGAGTATTCAGGTAACATAACTTTTATACTGTAATTATGAATACATGCATATAAGAGCATGCACATATATCTGATCATCTGATGTTATGTGTTTAATAAAGCTCATAATGTATCATTTATTCCAACTTCATTCAATTCTACAATATCTTATGAGTGTCCACGCCGAGTTTGAAGCAGATCTTTGTTATAAATTTTGAGTTATAACAACTCTAATGTATAATGTTATTATCAGTGCTGCATGTAGATGTTTCTTTTTACATAACTGAAGAGCAATGTAAAAAAAAATCGTATTGCAACCTTTAAATTTCATATGTCGTTCAACTGAATCTACTGTAGATTTAGTCAACTATAATCTTATTATAATTAGTCGACTAAATCTAGACTAAAACTAAAGACAATTCAGATGACTAAATTATGACTAAAACTAAGTGCTGTAAAAATTAACACTGCTCTCTACATAAATATATCTCTACCATATCTATACTTTATATGTCCTGAAATATGTGATTAGAAAATTATGCTCATACATCAATCCATATATTTTGAATTCGTCAGAAAGATCTAGAAGAGTTAAGAAAGCCCCGCCCCGTACGTAGAACAGGAGCAAAAGCATGAACTGACCTGCAGTAAGATGAAGGCCTGTCAGGAAGAGAAAGAAACACAGCTGCATTCTTACTGAGGATCCAAACCTGAATGGTTCATCTACAGAGATCATGAACAGCCCCTGTACAACTGCTGCACCGGGTCTGAATGGGATGAACACAGCCTAAAGTCCCCATCAAACACGGAAATACAGTAGTGCTGCTTTAGTGCATGCTCATCCTCCAGCAGCTCAGGCAGGATGTTGAAACATTGCAGCATGTGGTTTGACCAAAGGAAGTGAAACTGAGCGGTTTAGGACCTGAGTGTGAGAAACAGCAGCTACAGAATGTGACTAACAGATCATAAAGTGTTAAATAGAAATACAAATCACACATACAAAACCCATAAATACTTTTGTTTTATAAATAGTGAGCATGTATACTGAGGGGGGGGGCCAGTCCATCTCAGAGCTTGGCAGGGGGTCTCTCAGGGGCCTTGCTGCACATCCACCCAAACACCACAGAATTTATTATGAAGGTTAAACTCTATGACTTCATTGTGAATATATGATCAGTGTTAGTGGAGTTCTTGTGTTTATATCATTATGTGTTTGTATTAAAAGTAGAAATATGAAATGTTTATTTACTTTGTCCTGACCTGCAGTAGCACCTCCTTCCTGTAGGTGGTAATATTACACCACATTTACCATTTCTCTGTACCTTATATCACATAAATATCAGTGTCGGTGGGTTTGGTGGTTCCTGAGGTATTTAAAATGGAAACAAAATAGTTAAAACAAATAACTCGTAAAAGATCTCTAAAGTGTGCTTAAGCTAATTCCTGAGTGATAGGTGAGGGATCTACCCCGATTTAACCCTGCATCCTCTTACAGTAAGTAAATGCCCTAAACTAACTTTAACTGCAGAAACTTATAAGACGTGATTAAATAAGTGTGTGTAACCCAAACAACTATAAACCCCCCGAGAACATGAAACTAAACATCATAAGCTCCTGGAATAAAGAAAAATAAACATGCTTGCTGGGGGCCACCCAGAACACCATGCCCACCGAGCTCCCTCTAATAGCTCTATAGGCCCCGCCCACACATTTGGTGATCTGCTGCTGTCTGTTGCTCTTCTTCTCTACTGCAGACTCACTGCTCCAGCAGCAATGCTGTAATGAACGCTGGCAGGAGGAACTGGAGCTAAAATGAAGAAGAAAATATTCAGTTCCTGAAGGACAAACTACAGATGAAACTAATCCAACATTTTTACACAGAGGAAACGTGGTGAGGTTCCAGGAGCTTGAAGTTCTCTGTACCTTTGTTCCCCTTCCTGCAAAAGATCACAGCTACAATAACATGGAGGATCACAAAAGTCATGGCGGCGAAGGGGATGAAGGGTAGATGCTCTGGAGGATCTGCAGCAGCATCAGCATGGATATCAGTCAGAGCTGAGTTTCAGACAGAACAGCAGCTACGTTCAATAAACTTCATTCACTTAAACAAAACAAATCACACAAACCGAACTCCTACTAAATAAAACCACTGCAGCAGCCGAGCCTCCCCATAGGTGATAAATACAATTATATAGAGCAGATCAGCAGGGGGCGCTGCTTTATAGAGATGACCATACCATACCATACCATACCATACCATACCACACCATGATCACATCATCCATTCAGTTCACACAGTTTATATTTTAATGTCCTCTCAATGTTATCTCAAAAATAAGAAATATACTTTCCGTTAATGATGCTGAAAAACTGATCCATGCGTTTATTACTTCAAGGTTAGATTACTGTAATATCCTTTTTGCTGGTTGCTCTGGTAGATCCTTTAACAAGCTCCAGTTGGTACAAAATGCAGCAGCACGAGTACTTACTAGAACTAGGAAGTTTGACCATATTAGTCCCGTTCTATCATCTTTGCACTGGCTGCCTATTAAATTTCGTACTGATTATAAAATTTTATTGCTAACCTATAAAGCGCTACATGGCCTGGCACCGCAGTATTTAAGTGAACTAATTCAGCAATATAACCCATCACGCTTACTTCGTTCACAAGGTGCAGGGTTACTTGTAGTCCCTAGGATTAAGAAAGTCACTGCAGTGGGAAGAGTGTTCTTGTCACGCCCGCGGCCGGCTCGTCAGATCGCACCCGCAGTCCGCAACACTCCAGGTCACGTGACGCGGGCTCGACAGATCGCACCCGCAGTCCGCAACGCTCCAGGTCACGTGACGCGGGCTCGACAGATCGCACCCGCATTCCTCAACACCTCACAGATCACACTCGCATTCAGCAACGCTCACTATCGCCCGAGTACTGATTGATCACCTGTGCCTCATTACCGTCTGCACTATATATTCACGTCAACGTCAGTTCCTCTCCACTCTGCTATGCCTCGTTACTCGTTACCTTGGTCTTCAGTGCTTGCTCAGTTGTGTGTATACCTTGAATAAAACAACCATACCTTGTACTCCAGTCAGCGGTGTGTCTCCCTCATATCCACCGCACGTTACAGTAGGCATAGCCACTATGGAAGACAGCTAGCTGTGGAACCTTCTCCCTGGTTCAGGACCAGTCTGGAACAGGCACAGCTCGGGGATCTTCGAGGCCAACTGGAAGAGGTAGCTCGGGCCGTCACTCTCTTGGCTGACAACCAACGCTCTCCTAAGTTCGTTAGTATCCCATGGTAAACAACCTTACCCAACGAGTGACTCAACTGACGCCACCAAATTGCGGCTGCTGCAAGCACATGCACAAATAGCGTCGGTCCTACTTCCTCCTATCCCTCCACGAGCGGAGAGCGGATGTCCACTCGGTCGCCCATACCAAAGTCGCCCTTACGGACAAATATGATGGAGATCCGGACCGAGGTGAAGGCTTCCTACTAACAATGCGAGCTGTATTTCGTCCATGGGTTCGCCTCCGGACTCTGACGTGGCCCGTATAGCCTTTGTGATTTCCCTGCTGTCTCGCGCGCGCACAGTGGATTGGGCTACCGCCGTGTGGTCTCAGCAAGGGTCAGAGGGAGGATTATTACCGCCCGATTTTTGAATGCCTTTTGATCTGCTTTCGCAACAACCATGTGAGGCCACTCTGCTGTGACTACTTCTGTCTGAACGTGCCTCCTTCCTGCCCCCTTCCAACTATCGGCTGGTCCTATTGTGTGTTTCGGTCGTTTTCGGTGGTGTTGGTTTTGTTTTCTTGTTGTTTTCTTGTTGGCTTGCTGGAGTACCGCCCGGGGATGGGGTTGTGTTGACTAGTAAAATGGTGATTCGGCACTCTAGTGGCACAAAGTGGCTGGAAATTCCTGCCGCTCTCCACTCAAGCGTTTCAAATCAGGGTCTGCGTCAGGATCTTCGGAGGGAACTGGCAGGACCTCAATCTGACGCTGGAGGATCTAATCAGCAGACCACTGGCCATTCACATGGATCAACTCCTGCACAGATCAGACCCATTCATCGACCCCCGCGTTCTTCGTCCTCCCTCATCCGCGGGGCTATGGAGAGCATTCGCCACCGTCAGAAAACATGGAACTCGCTTGTACGTCATATACTCTCGGGGGGCGGAGGGAACGATGTCGACGCTTCGAGATGGGGCTCTGTTGCTACTATGTGGGTTCTGACAACCATCTCCTGTTCCAGTTGGTGATCGTGGTTCCTCCTAGGGTTCTTCAAGGTTGCTTGCCGGGACCTCGGGCACGCACATCCCGGGGGAGTCAGAACCCTCTTATTCCGTCATTCACTTTGCCAGTTATCTTACGACTCGCTCATGCTACGCTACGTCACCTCACAGGCGTTGATTGATTCGGGTGCTCAGGGGAACTTCATTGCTTGCTCATCTCGTCACGGGTCCCCAATGGAACATTACCCTGCACAGGACCTCTCCACCTCCCAGCAGACGGCATCACTACAGCCGACGGACAGCCCCTTGGATCTGGACTCATTCACTAAGGTTAACTGACCTCTTGCGCCTGTCCACCAGCGCCATCCACGAGGAATCCATCTCACTGTTTCCTGTGGCCTCCCTGGCGTATCCTATCATCCTGGGTCTCCCTTGGCTGCATCTCCATGATCCTCTTATCTCTTGGTCATCGAGGGAGCTCATCCATTGGTCTCCGTTCTGTCAGCAGCACTGTCTTCGTCGTCCCACGCTCCAACTCTGTTCGCTACCTGTGTCCAAAGCCTCTCTTCCTAGTAACGTGCCTGATGAATATCAGGATCTGGCGACTGTCTTCGGAGAGGGCACTGTGGCAGCCTTACCACCTCATCGCCCGTACGACTGCGCCATAGATCTCATCCCTGACGCTGAAGAAAAGGCCATGCAGGAGTATATTGTGGAGTATTTGGCCCTTGGGTTCATCCGTCCGTCTACCTCACCAGTTTCAGCAGGGTTCTTCTTTGTCCCCAAGAAGGACGCGGGGTTGCGGCCCACGATTGACTACCGCTGTTTGAATCTCATCACACGGAAATATGCCTATCCGCTCCCTTTGGTACCAGCAGCCCTGGAACTTCTCCGTGCCGCTCGTTGGTATACGAAACAGGATTTGAGCAATGCTTACAATTTGATTCGCATGAAGGAAGGAGACGAATGGAAAACTGCATTCAGTACCAGCTCGGGTCACTATGAATATTTGGTAATGCCCTTTGGTCTGGCCAACGCCCCCACAGTCTTTCAGGCGTTTATCAATGACGTGCTCCTTGATATGCTGGGGCGTTTTGTGGTGGTCTACTGATGACATTTTGATTTTCTCACCAGATCTCGAAATTCACATTGTCCACGTCCGAGCGGTGCTGAAGAGGCTTCTGGAGAACCATTTGCGGATAAAGGCAACCAAGTGTGAGTTTCATACGCAATCTGTCCAGTACCTGGGATACATCATTTCCCCTTCTGGGGTGGCTATGGACGATGCCAAAGTCACAGCGGTCCTCTCCTGGCCCACACCAAAGACGGTCAAGGAACTTCAACATTTCCTTGGCTTTGCCAATTTCTATAGACAGTTCATTCGGAACTTCAGTCGCGTTACAGCACCTCTCACGGCGCTGCTATGGGATAAGCCCCGAGCGTTGCGCTGGTCCAAGGAAGCCGAACAAGCTTTCATCACCCTCAAGGAAGCTTTCACCCAAGCCCCGGTCCTGGGACACCCAGATCCCGAACTCCCTTTCGTTCTGTAGGTGGATGCGTCTTCGGTGGGAATCGGGGCTGTTCTCTCTCAACGACTAGGTAACCCTCCGAAACTGCGTCCAGTGGCCTTCTACTCACATAAGCTGAATTCCACAGAACGAAACTATGACGTCAGAGACAGGGAGCTGTTGGCCATCAAGCTAGCGTTGGAGGAGTGGAGACACTGGCTAGAGGGTGCTAAACATGCTTTCACGGTGTTCACCAATCACAAGAATCTGGAATATCTACGCTCAGCCAAACGATTGAACGCACAACAGGCACGTTGGTCCCTCTTCTTTGCAAGATTCTCATTCACCATCACCTACAGGCCCGGTTCAAAAAACGCCAAAGCAGATGCGCTTTCGCGCAGTCTTGACTCTGATTCATCTGCTTTGAAGGACCCTACGACGATCATCCCGTCATCATGTGTGCTGGGTGTTGTCCAATGGGACTTTGAGCGAGATTTAGATGCCTGCCTTGCTCGGTCTCACATCCCTCGTGAATGTCCGGTGGGTAAGAAGTTCATTCCTCCTTCTCTATGCGACAGAATCATTGCCTGGGCTCATGTCTCCCTCTGCTCGGGTCATCCCGGGGAGACTCGCACGTACTAACTCTTGGCAGCACGCTATTGGTGGAGCAACATGCGTCGTGATGTCTATTGGTTTGTGGCTTCCTGCAACATCTGCGCCCAGTGCAAGACACCACGCACCCTTCCCTCCGGCCAGCTACATCCTCTGCCTATCCCGCAACGACCGTGGTCACACATCGCAATTGACTTCATCACGGATCTCCCACTCTCGGATGGCTGCACCACTATCCTCTCAGTTATCGACCGCTTCTCCAGGGCGGTACGTTTCATCCCACTAGACAAAATCCCGTCCGCTTTCCACACCGCAGAAACTCTCTTTGAGTATGTCTTCCGACTGTTTGGCATCCCGGAGGACATCGTGTCGGACAGGGGTCCCCAGTTCACTTCGGCGGTATGGCGGGCATTCATGGAGAAGTTGGGGGTGTCGGTGAGTCTGTCGTCTGGTTACCATCCAGAATCCAACGGGCAATGTGAACGATCTAATCAGGAACTGAAAAATTTTCTTCGTCTGTATTGCCTCCACAACCCACGGGACTGGTGCCGGTTTCTTCCCTGGGTTGAGACAGCACAAAACTCTCTGCGTCATTTCTCCACAGGTCTCACGCCCTTCCAGTGTGTGTTAGGATACCAGCCGCCCTTTGTTCCGTGGGACTCCGCTGACTCCAATGCTCCGTCGGTGGACGACTTGTTCCGCCGCAGTGAGGAGGTATGGTGCCAGGTTCATCAGCGGATCAACCAGGCTATTCGACGTTATCAGCGGCATGCGGACCGGCGACGTTCCTCCACTCCGGTATACCATCAGGGAGAATGGGTGTGGCTGTCTGCGTAAGACCTCCATCATACTCAGGGAAGTAACACACTCTCACCTCGATATTTGGGTCCATTCCGTATTGTGAAAGAGATCAATGAAGTGTCATATCGTCTCGACCTGCCTGCTCATTATCGTGTTTGTCCGACCTTTCATGTATCCCATCTCAAGCTGTGGGTCGCTGGTCCTTTGGATGATGCGGATGCTGCTGAACGGCCTCAGTCTGATGGGCAAGGGGATGCCCTCACCTTCTTGGTCCGCCGTCTTCTGGACTCTCGTCGGCGGGGTTCTTGTCTCCAATACCTCGTCGACTGGGAAGGGTACGGTCCGGAGGAACGAAAGACGCTTCGAGCGAAAGACGTTTTGGATCCTCTCCTCATCCGTGAGTTCCACGCGGCTCATCCTGACCGCCCGGCACCCAGGCCTCCGCTTTGGGGCCTCGGGCCGTCAGCCCTGGGAGGACCTCCGCCTGCACGAGTCCTTCGAGGGGGGGCACTGTCAGGCCCGCGGCCGGCTCGTCAGATCGCACCCGCAGTCCGCAACGCTCCAGGTCACGTGACGCGGGCTCGACAGATCGCACCCACAGTACGCAACGCTCCAGGTCACGTGACGCGGGCTCGACAGATCGCGCCCGCATTCCTCAACACCTCACAGATCACACTCGCATTCAGCAACGCTCACTATCGCCCGAGTACTGATTGATCACCTGTGCCTCATTACCGTCTGCACTATATATTCACGTCAGTTTCCTCTCCACTCTGCTGTGCCTCGTTACTCGTTGCCTGGTCTTTAGCTTCACACTTCAGTGCTTGCTCAGTTGTGTGTATACCTCTTGAATAAACAACCCTACCTTGTACCTCCAGTCAGCGTGTGTCTCCTGCATATCCACCCGCACGTTACAGTTCTCATACATAGCCCCTCACCTTTGGAATAGCCTCTCTGTCACTGTTCGTGATTCAAACTCGCTCTTGATCTTCAAGTCCAGATTAAAAACACACTTATTTACTCAAGCCTTTGGGGAGCCTTAAAACAATATTTGACGTTTTACAATGAATGTTTACTTAATATCATGTTTTTAACACATTTTTGTGTTTCTCTATTTCTGAGATGGCGTGGACACAAAACCCTGGTCTGGGTTTTGTGTCCTGAGGATATAGCTCACGGTTTCATCGCTGCAAGGACAATACCGCCTCTCCTTACTGCCCCCAGTGACTTGAGGATGAAGTCCTTAGATCCATTGATACAGCTGACAACACTGCGGTTTCTACTCATCTGCTGAACGTACTGTAATCCTCTGGTGACTCTCTCTGTTCCAGTCCTCATACCATTACTGGGTAATAACCTCCGGGACACACAAAACTATATTGACTCTTCCACTTGGACTACCTGTTCATTCAAACTCATTCAATCATAACTTTATATGCTATAGATCTTATTTTCTATTTTTATTAGTTCAAATCATCTTAGTCTATATAGTTATACTATTCTAAATTTAAATAGGGTATTCTCTTTACATATACTCTTCAATTATTGTATTTAACATCTAGGCTGCCCAAGGAGGATGTGTCCATTTTTGAGTCTTGGGTCCTCCCAAGGTTTCTTCCTATAAGGTTTGGGGAGTTTTTCCTTGCCACTGTCGCCTCAGGCTTGCTCAACTAGGGCTTTGATCTAATATATTTGTAAAGCTGCTTTGAGACAATGCTGTGTTGTAAAAAGCGCTATATAAATAAATTTGACTTGACTTGACTTGACTTGACCTCTATAACAATATCAATCATGTAATTAATAAATAAACACATGGTGCAATGAACCATTCACCCATCTCATCTTCCAACATCTCAGTAATTGTAACATCTAACATCAATTTATGTTTATATAAACTACGGCTTATAAAAGGAGCGGAGTCACATCCTGGAAACACAACAGCTCCATCTATAGATTTAGAGCTTTAGAGCTTGGTTACTGAGTTGAGGAGACGTAGCTGCATCGGGTTCTCCATTGGTCCTCGGGCTGGATGAGGAAGGTTGGGTTTAGTGTTTAGTTTGTGTTTGTGTGTTTCTTAGTACAAATCCCTTCATGTTTAAGCTGTACTAATAAAGGTGATTCAGTACGGTGTGTATTATGTTTGTGGTACCTGTGGAAGGCTTATTTGGAGATGTTTTAGCTGTGGTTCCTTTGGTTGCTGGAGTGGAGGTTGGACTGGTGCTGGAAGTTTAGGTTGTGATGTTGTCGTTGTTCTTCCTTTTTTTGTTGGGCTGGTTGTTGGAGGCTGAGGTTTAGGTGGAGCCTCTCTAAAAAAAATCTGATAAGTGGTTAGTAATGAAGGGTTAGTGAATAATCCAGTTTGTTCCATCTTTATTATGTTTTTGGAGTATTAATAAGAATGTGGATTAAAATCATATTTTACCTTAACATGGAGTCTGAAGTTTATGTACCCACCATATTTATCAGAGCACATGTAATCTCCTTCAACCTCTTTATTCAGGTCTGAAATGATTAGAGAGAGATTTCCTGGAGGTTGATCTTTAACCAGCTGAAATCTGTTTCTGTATGGTTCAGTATCAGTTCGCATCTCTCTCCAGTCGTATTGACCATCTTTCCAGGTAACTCCCTCAGGTTTGGTCTGTAGATCGGTGCAGTAACAGGGCAGCAGTACTGAACTTCCTGTGTATACAGTGTCATCTTGTGTCTTGTTACCTTCCAGTGTGCAGGCTGCAGAAACGCCAGTTATTGTTTTTCCCTATTACACCTCAACCACATACAGAGTTAACTGTCATTTCCATAAATAATAAATACCGAATCACATGTACTTCCATCTCTCTATCTATATAAATATATTTCTACCATATCTATATATGCCTTGCTCCCTGTGCCACCAGGTACTGGCTTTCCCTCTACCCTGACCAGGATCATATGGATAAGACAATGAATGATTAAAAATTTATACTTAATTTCTTAAACTATGTCATAAATAATGATGCTATCAAGATGAGTCATGTAACAACACAACTGAAGTTATTAGTTTACATAATGGATGTAGAACTCTATTTGAACAGGTGATGGCAGCACCTACAGCATCTACCTCCCAGACGAACAAAACCCGCTCAATTCCTGATGAAACGTTACCAATGTACCTCCATGACCAAGTTCCAGTATGATCTGTACAGACAGAGCTGCTGCAGTGAAATCAGATCTGTTTTACTTCACTTACTGCTTTCCTACATTACCCACAATGCAGTTCAGCTGTACTCTGATAGCTCACTAACCAGCAGAACTGACCACGGCCCCTAATACACCTCAGCTGTGTGATAAAGTTACATTAAATATCCTAGGATTAAATAATTAAAATCATATTTTACCTTTAATAAAGATATAGACATATCTGTACACACCATAATTAACTCTACAACTTTACCATCCTTCATCCTGTTTATTCAGGTCTGATATGATTAGAGAGAGATTTCCTGGATGTTGATCTTTAACCAGTTGAACTCTGTTTTGGTAGAGGTTTGTCTGGTCCTCTGGGTAAATTTCTTTATAATTCTTTAATTTGGTCCATTGGATGTCCTCAGGTTTGGTCTGTAGATCAGTGCAGTAACAGGGCAGCAGTACTGAACTCCCTGTGGATGCAGTGATGGTTTGTAGCTCCTGGTCACCTTCCAGTTTGCAGGCTGCAGAAACACCAGTTAATGTTTTTCATTGTTAAACCTCCCTGTATATGTGGATGTTTGATTTTTCACAATACAGATCATCTTCATCTTCTCCTGCTGCTTTAAGAGCATTTTTTATAATAAACACAGTTTCCTAAATGAGGGCTGAGAGCACAGTGCAAGCTGTAACCACGTGACTATACTACATAGGTCATCTGACCACACACACACACACACACACACACACCATAACGAACTGTCAATTCCTCTTTTATTAAATAAATAATCACATGTAGTTCCGTCTATCTCTCTATATAAATATATCTCTACCATATCTATATTTTCTATCCTGATATATGTGATAAATAATTCCTGGTCATAAAGATCAGCCAAAAACAAACTCAATTATGTTACTCAATTGCTCCATTATGCTCTCAAACATCAATCCATCAATTTATAGTTCATCAGAAAGATCTAGAAATGCTTAAGAAACCCCGCCCCATAAGGGGAAGAGGAGAAAATCAGTGAACTGTCCTGCAGTAAGATGAAGGAAGAGAAGGAAACACATCTGCATTCTTACTGAGGATCCAAACCTGAATGGTTCATCTACAGAGATCATGAACAGCCCCTGTACAACTGCTGCACCGGGTCTGAATGGGATGAACACAGCCTAAATTCCCCATCAAACACGGAAATAGTGCTGCTTTAGTGCATGCTCATCCTCCAGCAGCTCAGGCTGGATGTCCAAACTTAGCATCAGGTGGTTTGACCACAGGAAGTGAAACTGAATGAGGTAGAACTTCAGCTTGAGAAACAGCAGGTTAGAAACTTTCCATGGTCCATGGTTGTGGTAATAAATATATGAATATGTGTTGATAGATTACTTGTGCTTGTTGCATTTTAATTTAGAATGAGCAGATTATTTAATATTTAAATGAGTAATTAAACATAACTTTAACCTTATAGTACAGTTTGAGTTAAAGACACGATGCAGTAGCGCCACTTGACCTGTAGATGCCGCAAATCGGCGCCTTCCACTTGCGAATTTAGTTTATTTTTTAATAAGCAGGGATAGAAATTTAAATTCCATTATTTACACTTATTTTAAAATGTATTTCAAATTACTTAAAATGAAAAATATAAGTAGGGATTGACAGGTTAAAATTACAAATGAAAGCTAGACATGTATCTGCAGTAGCTCGAACTGTCCTGCAGATGGCGCCCAAACCTTACAATTGATAAGCCTGCCGTGGCAAACGCACGAGCTCGGTATTTATCCGCTTTATTTCGGGTAGGTATAGTTTAATCTTGACCTCACCGTGCACCCGTGTACGGCTTTTCTCAGATTTGAAGCGCTGTTTAGGAATCTTTAGTCTGAGCTCTAAACCGAACTTGATTCCGCCTGTTTTCCTCCACAGCAGACCCTCCGTTACCATTGGATACGGCCTCCATCGTGGGTCAGCTCTCCGTGGGGGTGTTCCGCTCTCTGATTGGCCAAGGCTGCTGTCAGTCTCGGGTAGCCCCGCCCTCTGGTCCTTGTACAGTGCACGAGCAGTCCTCAGTGTTGGTGGTGATCAGCTGTGAGGCTTCGGTTTGAGCTCCTACGCGTTCAGGCTGTGGATCGAAGCAGCGACTCGGCTGAAGATGGAATGCGAAGCTTTTTGGCGGGTGTGAAAGCTGGGCTTCCGCCTCCGGGACCCTCTGCGTTTGTTTATTTGGGATTTAGGGGTAAGTTTGGGGGCTGTTCCGGGGACGGGGCTCGGTGTTGCAGCTTCATTCATGTTCACGCTGGGAAAGTTGTGTGTTTGGGATCAGATCCAGCTTTAAGGAGCTCTGCTGCTTCTTCGGTTGGACTTTGCTTTGGGTCGTTTTGTCTTCTCTTGGATTCTGATGCATGTTTGTTGGAAAGTCTAATACGCGGTGGTTATTGGAGCGCTTGGGAGGAACAGCCAGGGTTTGTTTGGTTAAGAATAATCAGGAGTGAAGACCCTGCAGTGGTTTTTAAGCTTTGTTTGATCGAACTGGACTTGATGATCGAGTCTAAAACGCTTTGTTGAAAGTCCACGGTGCAGAAAAGCGTCCTGAAGGAAGAGCTGGATGTTTGGTGGACATTTTATGAACTGGTTTGAGTCGTGGTGGGGCGATATGGTAAAAACATGGTACCGCGGTAATTAGAGACGTTTTCACGCTACACGATGAAGATAAAATGCAGCAGTAGCGACAGATTCTTAAAATCTACTATTTAAGCATTAATGTGTTTTCTGTTCAGAATCTGCTGCACTTCATCCAATTATGGACTTATTGCAGTCTTTATAATTAAACATGCAGTTTTTCAGTGTTCTGTAAGCACTCCTCGATGTGATCAGAAAAGCGTTTCTTCTATCACGTTAATAAAAATGATCACGATATGATACGATATCGACATATTGGCCACTCCTAGGTTTAAGGTTTGTTTTGGTCTGATTTGTCCTCATTAATAAAGAACTGAGTTAACAGTGATGTTTTATGGACCTATCTCTGAGCGTTTAACATCTTTCCTTGGTGGATTTTGTTTTTGGGGACACAGTTTATGGATCCTAATTATTCTTAATATCTTTCAGTTTTATATTGAATAAAAATTGGTAAATGAATTCAGTAAGGAATAAAACCAAATCTAATCCATCACTGTTGTGGATCTTTTTGATTAATTTAGGTAGAAATTGTTTATTCTTTGTGGTTTGGCTGATCCCTGAGGGAGGGGAGGTTTAAGGTTGGTTAGATCTAATAGATTTCCTCCTTAACTGTAAAATATGTGATACCTAATCAGTAAATCTGAGTTTTTATCCCCTGGAGTGTGTCTGATTGAACTGTGTGTTTTTGCAGATTTGAGACTACTGGACCCCCCGCGGGTTGAGATGTGGGTGGGCGCGGGGCCCCGTGATGCGAGCGCCGGGTCGGAGCGGTGCGGGTGACGCCGCCTTCTGGACGAGGTTTGGTTATTAAGCTCGGACCGGCAGCATGTCGGCGAAGGAGAACACGTGCCGCAAGTTCCAGCCAAACATCTTCAACAAGAGCAAATGCCAGAACTGTTTCAAGCCGCGAGAGTCGCACCTTCTCACCGACGACGACTTCACCCAGGTACCAGCGCTCCACGCTCTTCAGTGTCCGAGAGCACTGGGTGACCAAAAGTGTGTGGACACCCCTAATACACGTCCCACTGTTAGCTATTGTCATGTCCATCCTAATTTATTTCTAAGGTCATTTTTGCAGGATTAATCGAATCAGAAACTGTTAGATAACCTGTAATCAATCAGAGGAGAGAAATTGGAAGGATTCAGCAGCAGGTACACGATAGAGCACAAAAATATTTAGACGGGATTAAAATTAATTACTATAGAATAATAGGATCAGTCAGGAAGAAATCTCAAACAGGTAAAGCTAGGTGTAACCAGGAGACCAGAGAACCCAGTCATCAACTTTGGGACGAAACAGAACATCCACACCCCGTCTCCTTAAAGCCGGCCCCCTAAAAGCCAAGGTCAGTCCCCTTAAAGTCATCCTCAGAGTTGAAAAAAAAACCAGAACCCCATTCAACTGATTTGGGACACAAACACTTGTTCTGAGCTCGGAGTGTGTTATTGAGTGTTAGAGCACAACGACTCACTGCAATGGACAGATGGTGTTGGCACTCTCTCTCCACACACACACACAGTGCGCAGGTGGAGTGTGATTTGGGACGAGGCCCAGCTGTGTGGGTTTAGAGAGGCGCACTGAGACAAGCCGTTTAATTAGCCTTCATTAGCGAGAAGCTCACGCTGCGCTACTTTCTCCTGCTCCACCGAGACTGTGTGTGTGCGCGTGTGTGTGTGAGAGAGAACGAGAGAGAACAAGTCCTGCAGTTCTACAGTTATACACTACGCTGTAAGAACCTGTTAGGAAAGATTCAACCACAGAGTCATTTGGTAAGGGTCATGATTTGCTTCTTTCTTAAGAGGGTCAGTTTGGTGATTCACTGAACATGATGTAACTACTGATGTTGATCAATATCGGTTGATTATGGTTAGATCATGGCTGTGACCAAACGATTCGGTGTTTCAGTGCTGACTTGCTGAAAAGATCTTGATTCTTACTAAATGATTCACTGACTTGAACGCTGAATCATAGTGTCATTTGGTCAGATATTAGCTTTTCCTTCGTTTAGTGAGTCAAATGCTCGTTCTCAGTGTGGAGCGAATCTTGTTTAAGAATGAATGACTCTCCTATGTAAAAACAAACTCCCTGAACTAAGCAGATGTGAATCCAAACAGCTGGAATATGTTATGGTGTACGATCTGAATTATCGTAATCCATCACATCACATCGATAATTCAGCGGAAGAACTGAGACAAACCCTGAACTGCGCCATCTACTGGAGCGGAGATTGTAGCTTCCGCTCCATTTGAATTGTGTTTCTGCTTCCTCCAATGAACACCGGTATCTGCAGCTGGGAATCGATGTAGCAAATCACAGAAATAAATATTGCTGTTTGTTTGTAGCACAGCCCTGGTTGTGCTGTTGTGTGACAGTTTGTAATCACGTTGTGTTTTTGTTGTTTAGGCTAAGCCTATATACGGAGGATGGCTGCTTTTGGCGCCCGAGGGAACGAATTTCGAGAACCCGTTACACCGCAGCCGGGTAAGTAAGCGCCCTCGCAGTGCCCAGCCAGAGGCTGTTCAGGATAGCAGGGTTACTGCTGCAGCAGGATGAGGCTGGGTTAGAAAAGCCGACTGAATTGCTGTCAGTGCCCTGCCTGGGACTTTAGGGGCCCATGGGCTCACTGGCATCAGATGATGAGTCTTGGTCTGCCCATGCCCGGCCAGGCTGAGTTTTATGGCTGTTGGTCGAAGTCTGGCTGAATTATAGGTAGTGCAGTCTGTGACGTGTGCGCCCGGCCGGGGCCCTCAGGAGGCGTGGTGTACCCCGGGCCCAGCGTACCAAACAGTAATGTGTTGCTAGCTCAGTGATCAGAAGCTAAACAGAAAACTATAAAATAAAAGTATAAAACCAGGCTAATTTGGTGCCCTCTGTGCCCTACAGTAGCCCCAAACCCTGTCTTTCTGCCCCGTAACAGTCATGTCTTACCAACCTCACTGTGGCAACCTGATATAAATATAAATACTGTTCAGCGTGAGGTAGGGAGTGATGAGTGCTGGGTAATGTAGTGAGCAGCAGCCATGCTTAAGGCATGATCGGTGTGCTATATATTAAACTTCTTACGATGGACTTGTCAGAACGTGTCATAAATCAGGGAGCTCCTGCGTTGGAACTTGTATTCTTATAGTTTTAATGTCGGGTTTTAGTGGCGTTGCACAAGTTTGTCATGATTTGCTGTTAGTTGCTTAGTTTGATAAAGCGCTGATTATTTTTACACTTTCTCCTCTAAATATCAAAAGCTGTTCAAATAAGCTCACATCTCCCACAGCTCAGTTTAACCCATGTAGTTTGGATAGAACTGTAACGCAATCGAACACACACGTTGTGTGTGTGTGTGTGTGTGTGTGTGTGTGTGTGTGTTACTCAGCTGCATTTTTGTGACTCTCCAAACCCAGATTCTTGAGGTTAACCAGAAACCTGAAGTCCTTCCAAGTCAGATTTCTGAAAACCAAAAGCGCACAATTAAGCGTATTCTCTCTCTGTCACACGCACACACACACACACACACACACACACACACACACACGCTAGTACATGCAGCAAGTTCTAAAATGCAGGATCCATGCTGTACTATTTATTATTGTTGTGATGTCATGTTATAAGCAGAAATGCTCCTTTCTGATTGGCTGGTCTGTGTTTATAGGATTTCTTCGTTAGTATTTTTGGATTTTATTCAGAGCTGCTTTTAATTATGGGAAAGGTTTTGTTCTAAAAAGTATCAATTCATTTCTATTTAAATTTGGATGTTCCTGGATGCAGAGCCGTCCTGTAACCACGGTAACAAGATGACAGCCTTAGGATTTATGATTTTAGTGCATTGTGTATTTTATTCCGCAGTTAAAGGCCGCATGCTTGGGTGTGGGTGTGGGTGTGTGTGTGTGTGTGTGTGTGTGTGTGTGTGAGAGGTGCAGCGTGAGGTTTATCTGAGGTCATTAAGCTCCCATGAAGCAGCGCGTTAATGATGCTCATTAATCTGTGGCTCATTAGAGTTTAGTGTTTCGTCCTTTCTGCACTTCGTAATTTCTTACGCTTCTTTATCTCATGACCTTATAGCCCCGCCCTCGTACCCCACCCCACCCCACTCCAGTCCAGTCCAATACTGGTTTTGCAAGATGACCTTACACCCACTGCTCTCCCTTCCTTCTTTATCTGGTTTCTCTGTCCTAGTCCAATCGATGAGTCCTCTTTCTTCTTTCTTTACCCCATGACCTCCTCTAATGTAAATCGGAGCCCTGTTTCCGTTCCTAATGACCCGACCCCGGACCTGCGCCGTAGTCTGGTCCCTTATCACGCTGCGCAGGGCTTGGGTGCTTCTAAACCCCTTTTCCATCTTAACTGTTGATAAATAAATTGTGTTTTTATTGTATCAAGATCATTTAGATGCCTTAAAGTAAGGGTAGGTACTGAAGGACGTCCCGATACGATTCTATCCCGATACGATGCATATTGCGACATTCCACGTAGGTCACTGGAAATGTAAAAACAGCTGAAAAACAAGTTACAGGTTACGTTGGTAATTCAGCAAACAAACCGAGTCGGAGCGCCGCACTGCGACATCTACTGGGGCGGAGATATAACGCTCTGATTCACTTTTTTCTTCCTTCAAAAAAATGGTATTTTGAGCTGAAAGGCGACGTGGTGTATCACATGTATTGCTGTATCGATTTTTAGCACAGCCCTGGTTTAAGGCTGAGCTTGTGTAGAATTTAAATACTGTCCTTCAATATGAATCGGTTATGAATAATTAATAATGTCAGTAATGATGTGAGGCGGTAATGACGAACGGGTTACTAGGTCACAGGTTTGATCACGCCGGGCAACAGCCAGTCTGATGCACCTTAAATACACAAGGTGAACGTTTGGGTTTTTTTTAATAATGTAATATAAATAAAGTAATGGTGCTGCATAAACCTGCTCTGATCAGCAGGAATACAGGATTCAGTTATTCTCATTCCATATCAGGTAACAGCAGAAATCTGAGTATCCAGTGGTCGTGTAAACGGCAAACTGATCAGAAATCAGAGTAAGAAATAAAATTAGAGAGAGCTGGATTTGTCTCAGTAATCAGATGTCTCATAGCAGTTATACCACTTACCTGATTTCTGGCTTTTCTCAGTCTGAGCATGCGCTCAAACCTTACCAAGACGGTTGCCAGGTCTGCTTATTCTAAAATACTCTGCTTTATTTGGGCTGCCTTCCATTGACTGTGGCGTGTAATTCATTTTTTTGTTTTTTTTTCTTCTTCCGGGATCTGGCAACCCTGGATTTGAATGCACCACATAATTACAAAACAGCGATCAAACACTTTGGGGAGACTCTGGGGAAAGATATGGAGAAATGGAAGAATTTGATGATTTAATGTTGAAGTTTGAGCTTTACGTCACGCGTGTCTGTGAGGTCATCGGCTGGTTGTAGGAACCAGATTTTTATTATTAAACGCGTGTATTAAAGGCGTGTAAACCCGGAGGTCTAACGTGATCTGATTTTCTTAGATATCGAATTTCAATCTTTGCTTCCATATTTACAGCATAAATTATTCGCTACAGAAATCAAAAGCTTTCCCAGAATGTAGGATATTGTCCAAACGTGCAAATGTTGTATAGAAAATCCAAAATTCAGTGCTTTAAGTTATTAAAGAGATACTTTTTCTTTGTTAATGAATTGATCAAGCATTTTATTAGAGCGGAGAAACTAAAATAGAATTTTTGATGTTTAACACGGACATGCCAGATGTTTTATAACGGGCATCATAATGTTTTTGGTGCATAATTAAAATAATAAAATATTTCAAATGTGAATTTATAACCTGGAGATGTAAATTCCCCTCTCTCTTGTACTATTTTAGTTTGTATTAATGCTTTGATGTGTACTGACTAACTTCAATCGTGTGTGTGTGTGTGTGTGTGTGTGTGTGTAAGTAACTCTGTGTTTGTGTTATTAAACACTCAGTTAAAAGTAAATGAGATGCAGCTTCAGTTTCATTTGTTACGTAAGCAGTAATCACTCATTTCCGTGGGTGTGCATGTGTGTGTTGTGGTGTTTGATTGCGCATGAGTGTATCTTTGGTTGTGTTAAACAGATAAACTGGTCGTTATAATGTACTCGGGCTGAAATGTCTCCTTCTGTTTGTTGAGCATTAGAAGCTCCGTGGTCGGGGTTCTAGGCTTTGGCCCAACAGGTTGTGTGTTCAGACCCCTGCTCTTCCAAGCTGCCGCTGCTGGGTCCTTGAGTGAGGCCTCTAACCCACAGTCGCTTAGGACTTTCGTTGTGGGATTGTATTGTTGTGAGTTGTCAAGTCAAGTCAGATCTATTTATATAGCGCTTTTTACAATGGAGCATTGTCTCAAAGCAACTTTACAAGTTTAGTCCAAGAAGTTGAATCAGTTCATCTGGACATAGATTTTGTAGGAGAAACGTTTCGTCACTCATCTAAGTGACTTCTTCAGTCTCAGCAGTTGGAAAACTTCCCCAATCTTGTATACCTTTGCATAACGACTGGTACCAGCACCATTATATAACAATGGGACCGGTGATCAGTTTAATATGCAGATTGACATAGCCATTAACGACAATGGCCACGTGTGCCATTCACACAGGATTGGGGAAGGGCTGCGATGGCTCCATTTTGTAAGATGGTGAGAGGTGTACTCTGAGGCCCCCTCCTCGGTTCAGGGATGGATGTTCCCTTTTTACAAAAATGGCTTCTTTTACTCCGCGTTCAATCCATCGTTCCTCCTTATCAAGGATCTGCACGTCTTCATCCTTGAAAGAGTGGCCACTGGCCTGTAGGTGGGTGTAACCGCAGAGTCCTGACCTGATGAGGTAGCTCTTCTATGTTGTGCCATCCGTTTCACCAGTGGCTGTTTGGTTTCCCCGATGTACAGTTCTTGGCAATCCTCCTGGCACTTCACAGCGTACACTACATTACTCTGTTTGTGCTGGGGGACCCGATCCTTGGGGTTTCTGGCGTAGCGTGTTTTGGGGTTTGAAAGCCACGGAGACGCGGTGTTTGGCAGATGTCTCAATTGTTCCGATGTTCCTGCCACATATGGAATCACCACTGGTTTACGCTTAGACCGCGGCTGTTGTTCTCCTCTCGTCGGATCTGCTAGAGCACTGTTTGGGCGTCTTTACCGGCTTTGACAAAGGCCCAGTTTTGGATTAACCACATTTGCCCAGGGCCTGGCTTAATGTTAGATTTCTCTCCATCCTTGGCCACTGTGTCAGTGGGGACGCTGTCTGTCTCGGTGGTACAGTTTTCTGATGACTCCTAGTTTGTGCTCCAGTGGCTGATGAGACTCAAACCTTAAGTACTGATCCGTATGTGTTGGCTTACGGTAAACATCGACTTTCAATCGTCCCCCATCTCCAATCACAACCTCACAATCCAAGAAGGCTAACCTGCCGTTCTTCATGTCCTCCCTGGTGAACTTAATGTGTTTGTCCACTGAGTTAATGTGGTCGGTGAAATGTGGCACTTCCTGAGATTTCATTTTAACCCAGGTGCCATCCACATATCTGAACCAATGGCTGGCTGGTGTTCCTGAATAGGATCTTAGTGCCTTCTTTTCCACTTCTTCCATATACAGGTTGGCCACGATAGTTGAAACAGGGGAGCCCATGGCACACCCATGTTTCTGCCTATAGTACTGCTCTCTGTATGTGAAATAGGTGGATTGAAGACACCGCTCCAGAAGCAAACACACCTGGTCCGAGTCTCACCATCTTACAATGGAGCCATCGCAGCCCTTCCCCAATCCTGTGTGAATGGCACATGTGGCCATTGCTATTAATGCCCATGGCTATCTACATATTAAACTGATCCCCGGTCCCATTGTTATGCAGTGGTGCTGGTACCAGTCGTTATGCAAAGGTGCTGTATATAAGATTGGGGAAGTTTTCCAACTGCTGAGACTGAAGAAGTCACTTAGATGAGTGACGAAACATTTCTCCAACAAAATCTATGTCCAGATGAACAGATTCAACTTCTTGGATTTTCTTACCTGGATCATTGAGCATGCATCAAGACGTTTACAGGTTTAGATTATTAAATTGTGAGTCTCTCTGTTGGCAGGTGATTCTGTGTCTTTGTTTATTTTATTCTTAGAAATGGCAGAGACGCTTCTTCCTCCTGTACGAACACGGACTGCTGCGCTACGCCCTCGACGAAATGGTGAGTGTGTGCGTGTACAGATTTACCTATGCTTGTGCAGGCTAAATGTATATCAGTTATTTTTTTGCCTAGTGGTGACAAAAGTATCTGTTCATTAACGGAAAAGCATCTATGATGAGAAAAATATAAGAGGCAAAAGATTTGTGTGAAGTCACTGCGGTTGGGGTTAGGCTGGGGTTGTAAGGGGTGTGGGTTTGGGGTAGAGTTAAGGGTGAGCTAGGGTAGAATCGGGTTTATTGTGAAGGTAAAGTGCGGTTGAGATTGGGATGGGTTTAATATGATGTAGGATCAGGATAAGATGGGGTAAGGTAGGGTTAAGATTAATTTAGGATTAAGATGGGGTTAGAAACTGTTGGAATTTATCTCAGTAATCAGATTTCTCGGCACCTGTATCCCATTTGTCGGATTTCCATCAGCTTTCTCAGTCTGCGGTTGCCAAGTCCCCTCATTCTAAGAGACTTGTTTATTTTTTTAATTGTGTCATCTGGCAACCCTGGAATTAAACGCGTCACATAATTAAACGCAGCGATCCAGCCACGGAACACTTTTGGGGAGACGGAAATGCAGTACATGCTGGAGGAGCTTCAATATTTAAAGAATAAAGTGTGAAGTTTCTGCCCCACCTTTCTGTGAGGACATGTGATGTTCTGCCGTCGTCGGGTTAGTAAGTGCTTTCACTGCGTCACTGGGCAGCTGTGAGATTTCCATACTCGTGTTTCTGGTTTGGGCCTGAATAGCTACAGCGTTCGAGTTCTGAGTGATTTTGTTTCCGTATGGTTTGTTGGTTGGTATTTTGCCCTGCAGTTTGTTCGGCGTTTCCAAAACTATTCCCCAGGAGCAAACGGAGCTGTCCCAGGCTGAGCCGTCCCTGCAGCAGGAAGCTCCTATGGACCTGGCTCAGATATAACCCAGTGGTGCCGAGCTTTGGCTGCTAGTGTTTTGGAGTTAATGTTACGGTGACGAGCGTAAGAACAACGCGTAACGTCGCAGGCATGCCAGAAATGCTAAATATGTCGTGTGCAACACTCTTGGCCCCCGTCCAGATGCACACCGCCATGCCTCAGACATTCTTGTTTTGTGGAAGTTTTTTAAATGATATGTAATTAAAGTGTTATAATTGGTTTCCCCGGTGCCGGTTGAGCCTCGCTGCTGTCCTGAGTGCCACTGCGGCCGACGTGAGATTAGATAAACAAACAGACACTGGTTAGAGATTGGAAATGATTCCACACGGCCACATTAGTCACTGTTCAAACTGACCGGCACAGAACAGCAGAGTCAACACGATGTTTTTTCCTCTTTTGCTTAAACAACGTTCTGCTCCCGGGGTTCATGTGGAACAGCGGCACTATGCTGCTGAGCCGGGGGCACCGAAACTATTGCACAGGAAAGTCTGTGGATAACTTTGTGTCAGGCTGAGAAACAGAGCTTTAGTAACAAACCTGACCTCCACGTTTCACATTCTGACGTTATGATGCACATTGTGTGTGTGTGTGTGTGTGTGTGTGTGTGTGTGTGTGTGTGACGGACAGACAGACAGTGTGAGTAATGCTGGAATTGGTTGGAACCTTGGACCTTTGGACTGTTTGCGTTTCTGTGAAACATATTGATTGGAATTAAGGTGTGTAGGCCAGCACAAGTTCAAGTGGAAGTGTGTGTGTGTGTGTGTGTGTGTGTGTGTGTGTGTGTAGTTTAACTTAACACGTTTTAGAACACAAACTGGATTTGAATAATGGCTGGAAGACGTGATCATGGTTTAAATCTCTAAACAGCTGAGGTTGATGGTTCAGTAACACGATGTTGTTTAAGCTCACTTGTGTTTCCTGGGCTTTTGTCGTTGCTGTGTTTGTTGTGGTGTTGTGGTTTTAAAATGTGAGTTGTGTGATCGTGCAGTGAGGGAGATTACAACGAGGAGCTCGCACGTTGCGGACTCATTTTTGCTTGTGGGACTTCTTGTGGGTTTCTGATTTATTGGCAATGATTTATTTATTTTTTTTTTTGGTGTGCGTTTCCTTCACACTGACTGGGCTCTTTTTGTTTGTTGTTGGCTAAACCCTCTCTAAACTCTCTTCTTTTGCTTTCTTTGATTTCCCTTCTCTTGATGTGTCTGTCTTTTTGAAAATGAAAAACAAAGCCGAGCTGAGATGAGCACAGGAAGCTTTTTATAGTGTGTTTTGTCTTAGATAAATAATCAGACGCTTCCATCCAGTCCCTGTGAGCTTCATCACCATCATTCTCCAGCCTTTCAGCTCTATCCCACCAGATCTTTTCTTTAATATCCATGTTTCAGAGGCAGCCTGTTGCTCGTCCTATAAGCTCCAATGAGCTGTTCTGCCCGGCGACCGAGCTTTGATTGGTCAGCTGATTTGAACAACGCAGAAACTAGAACAGGCTCTGATTAAACATCGTACTCGGCGTCTCGGTCCATCGGTTTCAGACTCGGTGTGAAGGACGGCGCTAATGTACACATGTTCTCTTCTAACCCTGGTGCGTTTTTAGTCTGTAACAATCTGGCCCGGTGTGAGAAGGCCTTTTAGGGTTCCACTGTGCATTAGGCAGCAAGGGCACTCACTAGGTAATGAGACAGACCTGATAAATACTTGGTAACAGCGCTGGCACACTCGGGTCAAAATGCCCTCTCACTCAAGTGAGGAACAAAAACAAACTGAATGTCACCCAAAGTCACGCATTTTCAAAAAATGATTGCATTTGTCACCGTTCCGGTTGCAGTCGGAGCCCTGCTGGGTTTCCTCTCTGATTTATTCGCTTGTTCGAACCACAGGCCAAATCGGATCAGAACTCGACCCTCGTCAGATCTGACTGTGTGGTGTAACCATGGTAACCTGCAGTTTGTGTGTGTGTGTGTGTGTGTGTGTGTGTGTGTGTGTGTGTGTGTTGATTTTTGTGTTCTGATATAATATGTAAATGATTTCTGGTGCAAAAGCCTGAAAGATCTGTGTGTGTGTGTGTGTGTGTGTGTGTGTGTGTGTGTGTGTTCGCTCGCTCTGCTTTGGCTCTGAGTTCTACATTGGCTGTGTGTCTGTGAGAGTGCGTGGGCTGATCATGTTGGTTGGCACTTTTGTTCGCTCTCACCGTGTGTGTGTGTGTGTGTGTGTGTGTGTGTGTGTGTGTGTGTGTGTGTGTGTGTGTGGTTGAACGCCTTCAGATTTTTTTCTTTGCTTTTACAGATAATACACTCCGTCAACTGCTCTTATGCAACAGCCTATTCACTGTGTGTGTGTGTGTGTGTGTGTGTGTGTGTGTGTGTGTTAGTGTTAGTTTATGTAAGCAGGTGTGTGTTTGTCTTATTCTGTTTTTATTTGCATCTCTTAGCCTGTATGCTCAGCGTCTAACAAAGAAAAGAGATTAAAAATAAAGAACGATAAATATCAGGTGAAAAAGAAAAAACAAAAAGCAAATAAGAGACAAACAATAAGATTAAGGTAAGAAAGAAAAGGAAAAACGAACCAAAAACCCTGCGACTGCAGCTCTGTACAAATAAAAAACACTTGTGTAAATATTGGATTAATGTTTTAGCTGAAGCAGGGAAATTCCCTTCTTTGCATTTATGTTTTTTTTTTTTTTTTCTGACAGATTTCAATCATGTTTGCTTTTAATGCTGTAGGATTCTGGGTTTGATAGTAATTTTAAGTTTAGAGCTCCTTGTTTGTAATTAAATAAAATCGGCAAGATGAAGAAAGCAAAGAGAGGAAACTAAAATAAAGCTGAGGAACCAGGGACTGGTTTCACGATAGTGTCTTAAAAAAAATATTCTTAAATGTGTTTTTTTTTTTTTTTTTTTTTTTTTTTTTCCCTTCAACTTAATTCTTAAGAATTCTCTTCTTTCTTAACTCTTTTCTTAAGAACAGTTCTAAGAACAAGTGGTATTCCTGAAAGCGTTCTGTTCTTAAATGTTTTCATAACCTTACGAATGAATCACTCTCGTCTTTGGTCCTTACCTCGTCAGCTCTTACAGCCTAAGTTTTAAACTTTAAACAGAGTAGTTATTTTTGACTTTAATGTAATACGTGTTCCATCGACGAAACTGTTGAAAGTTTTCCATTTTGATGCTTATTTTGTGAACCATTATAGCCGAAGGTGAGAGTGATTCTGTTGGAAGGTTAAGAAAGCATTTAAGATCAGAACACTTCCAGGAATACCACTTGTTCTTAAGACAAACATTATAATTCTTAAGAATGAAGTTAAGAAAAAACGCATTTAAGATGTTCTTTCTTCAGACACGGTTCAGACAAGTTCCGGTCCCAGAACTGAAAGCAAGAACCAGAACCACAGAAAGAATCAAAAAGCTGAAGACAAAGAAAAATCCTAACTGAAACAATAGCATGGCATCTGGGCTTAAGAAGATGAAAGTGAAAAAAAAACAATAATGAAATACAAAGAGAGAAAGACAATGAGTAGGAAAGACGAGGAGAGAAAACTGAAGTGAAAGAAAGTCTGAATGAAAAACAATACAAGAAGAGCAGGAATGAAAGAAAAGAAAATGGAGCAAGCTAAAAATAAGAGATCCATGAAAACAGATTGAATAGACATGAAATACAAGAAAACGTGTGTTGTTCCCAACAAGAAAATTTGTAATGTAACCTACATAAGAAAAGAACAAAGATTTTCTTAAGATAATATTTCAGAAATTTCTTGAGAATTGTTTAAGAGCATTCTTATGAACTTCCTAGTGTTTGGTCTTAAGAACCTTCTGGTTTTCATGAATCCAGCCTCAAAATCCTGAGGTACTAAAGAGTCTTAACCAAAGGAGGGAAAAAAACAAACTAAAGTTAAAGGAGAACCAGAATTGGAACTGGAAGGAGGGAAACAATCAAAAAAGAAGAAGAAAAAATCCTAACCAAAACAATAACGTGACATCTGTGCTTGGTTTCCTAAAAGAAAATGAAAGTTTAAAAAAAAAAAACCAATACTGAAATACAAAGAAAGACAGACAGTGAGTAGGAAAGACGAGGAGGGGAACTGAAATGAAGAAGTCAGAATGAAAAACAACACGAGGAGCTGGAATGACAAAAAGAAATGGAGTAAGCTAAAAAAAAACAAGAGAAACAGAAACACCGAATGAGTAGTGATGCAATAAAAGAAAACCGTGTTAAAGAAAGAATCAAATGACTATGAATTAAAAATGTGTCTTAAGAAAACAACAAAGATTTTCTCTAGATAATATTTCAGAAGACTTTTGGAGAATTGCATTTAAGAACAGTCTTACGAACTTCTTAGTGTTTTGCCTTTAGAATCTTCCAGTTTCCGTGACTCCGGCCCCGAATCAGGACGTACTGCACCGAAGGGGAAACGGAACCTAAAGTTAAAGGAGAATCAGAACCAAAACAATCGTTTCCGAAACAGAAGATGAAAGTATTAAAAAAAAACTAAACTAAATAAGTCAGAATGAACAACGACACAGGATAAGAAGAGCAGGAATGACCAAGAAAGAAAAAAACCTGGAGGAAGCCGAAAATAAGAGAAACACAAACCGACTGATAGATGAAATAATAAAGTAGGATTTATACTAAGAAATAATAAACTTTGATAGGATAAATTAAAATAAATTAAACGTTTCATATATGCAGCAATCGGTGTTAACATGATTCAGTTGTGTGTGTGTGTGTGTGTGTGTTGGGCACAGATGGGTCGTGGGTTGCTGGGAGCGACTTGCAAAGACCAAACCTTACAGAAAGTGAGAGACAAACAGAGACGGAGGGACTGAAGGGATTGGGTTGCAGGCTTTTGTAACCAGTCATTTGGGAGAGAGTTTGGCGCTTAAGAGATTTCCTTGCTGTGTGTGTGTGTGTGTGCGTGTGCGCTGTCAGTAGCAGCAGGGTGTGTAGAGTTGCTGTCCAATGCAGGTGGCACTGTGCCAAACACACACACACTGATAACGGAGGTTTGTGTCTTTTTTATTCACCCAGTCGAAGCCCAGTATGAGTCAGGAGCGAAATAGGGTTTTAAAATAGAAAACACACACACACACACACACACACACACACACACACACACAGTCTCTCACTCAGCTATGCGCACACATTTATCTAAACATACCTCACAAACCCAGAGTTCAGCTTTACACCCACTCTCTAATTATATAACTCTCTGTCTCTCTCTCTCACACACACACACACACACACACACACACACACACACACACACACACACACACAGTGTATTTACCTAAACACTTTTGCAGTGTCCCACGTCACCGCAGACCTAATGTATAATCACACAAACCCCCAGCCCTCGCAGTGTGTGATTAAGCTGGACTCGCTGATCAGCCAAACACTTTTTGTTTGTATTAAACTGGCTTTATCTGTATAAACGTCTACTTACACTTAACAATTTAATTATTTACATTTCTGTCTCGTTTTATTGAACTGATCAGCCGGTCTACGTTCGGTAAGCAACAAAGCAAATAACTTTTTCTTTAGTCCCGGTGTTTCTGATCTGGTGCTGCTTTTTGTTTTCTAAGATCAGATGGTTGTTTGCTTTCACCATAGAATCTGCTAAAGGCCTCCCAGTTTTACCACATGAAGCCTTCTTTAGGAAGGTCAGCTTGTTTGTTGTTCGGGTTAGGGACGGGACCGGTCAGCTCTGTGTTTATATAACGGTTAGTGAAATGGTTAGCACATTAGACCGGTTTATTTATTCTTTTTTCATTTTAATTCCACTGGTTTGGTAAGGATTGCTGTCTCAGGGGAAAAAGGGATGATCCCCTGACCAGCCGCTCCTCCAGTCAGCTTTTATTGAAACTCTGAGGGGTGACCCTCATTTACGATGCATCTGAGCATTACTCAAATTACTAAAATACTTTCAGAGTAAAATGTATAGCAAAGACATTAAAACGTAAGTATGAAGTTAATTATAGAATGTTAGAATTTTTATATATAAAAGCTGCATTCTGTGTGGGCTGGGGAGACGAGTCATCTACTGCTGTGAAAACTCTGTTTTGTTTGTGGAATCAGAGGTCGTGGGTAAAATGAAGGATTTAGTGGTGATTTAAAAAAAGAAAAAAAGTTTGTTCTCATATTGATGCCAAACGACTCTCAATGAGCTATTTTTGCGCTCTCTCTCTCTCTCTCTCTCTCTCTCTCTCTCTCCTGAGAAAATCAGTAGCCAAACAAAGTGCTGGGAGCCAGCAGTGAGCTCCTGCCTGATACAGAGAGAGAAACCGTGCTGGGTTTGTAGGGGTCCAGACCACAGGAGCTCCTGAGAAAGCACCAAACCTTGAGGCGGAGTATCTGCATCCCTTTATTTATAACCCCAGACCCTTTCATGGCGCCGCCCAACATCACCCTGTTCAGGAGGTTCAGTTTAACAGCAGCTAAACGTGTGTGTGTGTGTGTGTGTGTGTGTGTGTGTGTGTGTGTGTGTGTGTGTGTTCGTGTTCAGGTGCAGGTGTGCAACTTTATTTACAGGTGTGTTATGATCACATGATCAAAAGCAATTCTTATCTTCATTCTGTCAGATGCTGAGTGTGTGTGTACCCTATTTTTGCTGAAAGTCCGTGTGTGTGTGTGTGTGTGTGTGTGTGTGTCTACATGGTCTAGCTTCTGTACAAAGGAGGATTGTTGAGTTTGACAAATGAGGAAGGAGGACAGAATGGGAAGGAAACACACGGCATGCAGAGTTGAATGAGATTCTGATGAACTCTGCTGTGTGTGTGTGTGTGTGTGTGTGTGAGGGTGAGGGTGAGGGAGAGGGTGAGATCTTCCTCCTGTGTCACTGAAGGTAGTTACCATACTTGAGTTATAAGGAATATGTGTGTGTGTGTGTGTGTGTGTGTGTGTGAGAACAGATGGTTTCTGCCTGAATCTGACTCGGCACTCAGAAAAAGCTGACCCACACACTCCTCAAACTACAACTGTTTTGAATTCCTAACACTAGGCTGCTCTACACTTGTGAAGAGAGAGAGACACACACACACACACACACACACACACACACAGAGCTTGTACCTCTTGAACATGAGTTCAGCTGCTCATATCAATTATTGTATGTGTGTGTGAGAGAGCTGTGGATTATTTAGCTGTGTGTGGGAGGTGACCGATCACACACAGCTGATGCTCCTTAGGTTCGCTTCCCCACTTCTGGTTGGTGTCTGTGTGGAGTTTGGCATGTTCTCTGTTATCCTATTTAAAAAGTAGTGTAACAGAGAGAGCGAGTAGTGTGATAGTTACACTCTGAGTGAAGCACTTGTAACGCTGATTGAATTATTAAAGATTAAGGATGGATGAGCACATTAACTTGTGAAGGAATGAATGGATAAGTCTTGGTGATGAAGAGTGAAGAACGAATTCCCAATGGTTCAGTGATTAAGTAAAGGTTGGATGGTCAAATCAAGGTGAATGAAGTCTGCTGGAATGAATGAATGAGGGATGGATTTGTGAAAAGTGAAGAACAAAGATGAACCAAGCTGAATGAAGGGTTGATCCGTTGAGGTGGGTTACTCCATGGATGAGTGGATGAGGGGATGAGGATGAGTGAGTTGGATGAGGCTCGTAGGGAGGGGGAGGTGAATGGAGGAGTCAATTGGAATACAACTTGCTGACAGTAAATGGATGAAGGGATGAGTATATACAGCGGTACCTCGGCTCTCGACCCCATTGGACCCCGTTGCAGTCGGTTCTCGTATGAAACTTGTACGAGTCGAACCGCGGGACTCATTTCAGCTGAAACACGGTTCAGTGATTCAGATTCACAGGAGCTGTTTCTCAGAGCAGATCTGCGCTGTGTTTATCCTGCTTTTGTTTGTTTTTACCTCGTCAGTCCTGCATTCCTACTGCAAATAAATCTCCATGGGTCCTGAAAAGGTTAGTAATGAGAGCAAACCGAAAGCAAGACTGTAGGTTAGTGTAAGTGTTAATGGGGAATCGGCTCCCCTATGATACACTACAGACTCTATTAAACTCACCAGTTCATGATCCATGTAACTTACCATGGATTTGTTGAACATATCCCCATCATAAACCAGGAGCTCCTGTACAATACAGCTCCATTAATGCTGATAATGCCTCATATGGGGGGATTTTCTGGGGATCTGGAACCCATTCATTCAGTTTACATTATTCCCTATGGGAAGCATTTGCTCTGTTTTTGATGTTTTTGGTTCTGAGTCTTCTGCAGCGGATTAACCACCAGAACCAAGGTTCCAGTGTAAATGCATGATGAAGACTCCCTTCACTCATTCATGTTCTCCTGTGTGTGTGTGCGTGTGTGTGTTACAGGCCAGCACTCTTCCTCAGGGCACCATCAACCTGAACGTGTGTGTGGACGTGGTGGACGGTGAGAGTGTGACGGGGCAGAAGCACTCACTCTGCATCTGCACTCCAGATAGAGAGCATTACATCAGAGCCGAGAGCAGAGAGGTTATCATAGGGTACGGTGCGCGTGCGCGCACACACACACACACACACACACACACACAGCACCTGTAGGAATCAATATTATGAGTGTATGTGTGTAGGTGGCAGGAGGCTCTGATTGTGTTTCCTCGGACCAACAAGCAGAACCAGAAGAAGAAACGGAAAGTGGAACCACCCACTCCACAGGTGTGTGTGTGTGTGTGGTTTCTCTCATCCTGACCCCATTGCCCTCAATGCTCTGTTCTGACCAATCAGAGAACAGATGTTAGGTGATACATTTCCTGTTTGTGCGTGAATTAAATGAAAGAAAAACACACAGGGGATTGGCTTCAGGAAACAGGTGTGTGTGTGTGTGTGTGTGTGGATTTATGATAGCTAGGTCATTAATTAACCATCAGGGTGGAGACAGGAAACCTGTGTGTGTATGAGAGAGAGAGAGCACTCATGCTAAAAAAATTTTCTTCAGTGTTACCTGTCTGGACACACGCACAGGTGTTTTAGACATCAAAGCAGCCTTTGTTATTCCTCTCCTCTGTGTGTGTGTGTGTGTGTGTGTGTGTGTGTGTGTGTGTGTGTGTGTGTGTTTATCTCTCTGTCTCTCTCTCTGTCTGAAGGAACCTGGTCCTGCTAAAGTAACAGTAACGAGCAGCAGTGTGCTGTGTGTCAGTAATAGTGTGCAGTCCGAGGGGGCGGAGCCTGGAACAGGTACACACACTCTCACAGATCTGATCAGTTCCTCCTTAAACCAGCCGACGCACCTGATTAATAATATCTCTACTTACACACTCATCACTGTAGCCTTGCTCTGTCTAAGGGACTGTGGTAGCCTAGCGGTTAAAGTAATGGACTAAGGATCAGAAGGTCCAGGGTTCAAGTCCCCCCTCTGCCAGGCAGCTGCTGTTTGATCCCCGAGCAAGGCCCTTAAGCCACAGCTGCTACAGGCCTAGCATTACTCGAACCTCACTCTGGGATTACTCGACTGTTACTCTAACATTACTCTAAAGTTACAACTTTATCGTTAGTCTAACCTTAGTCTAAAGTTACTCTATCATTACTCGAGTTACTGTATCAGTACTGTCCTTAGGCTGACCGTACTGGGGTTATGTTATCACAACTCCATTGTTACTCTACAATTACTTCATTAGTTACTTTAATTCGACTCGATCCTAACGCTATCATTTCTCTCTCATTACTCTGTTACTCTAACTTCACTCTTTCATTAATGTAACGTGTGTGTGTGTGTGTGTGTGTGTGTGTGTGTGTGTGTGTGTGGTCAGAATCAGAGCGTGTGGTTGGAGGTCGGAAGTCACGGGTGGAGAGCGGCTACTTCTCACTGGAGAAACCGAAACCTGATGCACAACAAAATAAACAAGAACAACAACCAGAACAGCCGGCGGCGGATCAGCGTGTCACTTCCTCCCGTCTGAGGTACAGCACCTCGGATCCAGCTCTGTTCCTCTCTTCATCCTCACACGGCGCGCACACACCCGGCACGCACCCTACACACACCCCTCACAGCGACATCACCCCCCCCCCGGAGGGACGTTCCTGCACGCACACACGTGCCCTGGCGCATCCCCTCCCCCCGGCCTCGCCCCTCTCGTCCTCCCAGAGCTCCCTGGACTCAGAGTCGAGTCTCAGAGCGGACGGGGTGCCAGCAGAGGCGGGCGGAGTCGGACCGATGCCGGGACGGGGTGGGCGGAGCTACGCGGCGCTGGCAGACGTCCCGCGGGCCAGGAGGCTGAGTCACCGCGAGGCGTTTCGCTCCGAACGCAAACGACAAGAACTGCGCAGCAGAACCAGGAGCCCCGGGAGAGAGGAGGTGGAGAGACTGTTCGGCCAGCAGAGGAAGTGAGACACACATGCACACAAAGGCACACTTATCTTAACATGTACCTTAATATGTGCATCATGGGTAATGTAGTCCATGTTGAGCTGAACTGAAATGGAACCTGGAGCTCTGAGCTGCTGAAGGCTGGAGCTCCATCTAGTGGTCAGTCTTCTTTACTGCAACACAAACAATGGGCTTAAACAGTGCAGTCGTTTGATTTATGCACTTAACGTTTGTTCGTGGTATGACATCGTTTCATCATGTGATGACATCATCAGTTGATGATGGACAAATTTCATTCATGCTTATGCTTTTATCTGTCCGTCCGTCTTCCTTTTTGTCTTCGTTTGTCTCTCTCTCTCTGCTTCTGTCTTACCTCTTTTCCACTGACCCGGTATCGGTTCTGGAACCAGTGCTCATTAGTAGAACCATACGACTCCGCCCACCAACTCTAGCAGCGGTTCTTGGGTTCCACACCAGCAGCTTGTTTATTTATGTAATTTGGAATTGAACTTAAGATTTTCTGAATTTATTTTCAACAAATTTCATCGTGAGCCTCTAGGTGGCGCTAACCTCTCCCTGTCCGCACAATGGTCGCCTTTTTAAATAAATATTCTGATAATATTTATGTCTGAATTTTCAGACTAATAATTTAGTGACTATAGTTTTATAATTTAAAATATGAATGTATTGCTGTTTTTAATAATTTATTAATTTTTTTATTTCTAACATTGTTACGTTTTTAAGTGAATCCTTAAAGAATTCATTGATTTTTAGCTGCAATTTTAGTTTAATTCTGATTACAGTGCCCAGTAGCAGCTTATTTGTTCATTTCATTCGGGTTTGAACTTTTTAAAGTTTTCCCACTATTTTCACCAAAAAATCTCACCATCAGCCTGTAGGTGGCGCAACCGCTCCCTCTCTGCACACGAGCTACATCCATACACTGATGGATGTACGCTCTAGAACCGGCTCTTTCGGAGTGGATATTCGCAGAACAGTTCCAAAATCGGACCGGTGCCGTGTCAGTGGAACATGAATCCGTCGCTCTGCTCTTTATTTCATCTGGTTCATCTTCTCTCTTTCAGGCGCCTCTGAAACTCTGCCCCCTCCTGCCCGCTGCCACGCCCACTGACCTCTCCGCTTGCCCTCATCTCTCTCACACACACACACACACACACACACATACACACTGCCACTCATCGCTGCTGTTCCTGGATTCCTGGATGCTTTCCTTCATCCTGTCATCTGCTGCATTCTTTCTCTCTCACACACACACACACACACACACACACACACACACACACACAGATTACAGTAATATACGATTGCTAAAGGCTGTATTTCATTTTACACAAATATAGTTTTTTAATAAAGAGATTAGTTTGACCATAATGTCGCTTTTTTATTATTGTTAATTATTCTCTTATTTATTTCTCTCCAAATTCTCAGACCAATAATTTAATGAATACACTTTTATAGTTTAAATTATAAATGTATTATTGTTTTTAGTAATTGGATTGATTTTTATTCCCAATATAATGTTAAATTAATTTTTTTAAAATGATCATTAATATTAGTTTTTAATTTAATTCTGATTACAGATTCTTGTAAAAATGTATTGTTTGCAGTATTTTTTTATTTTTTATTTATTTATTTATTTTTATTTATTATTATTATTTTTTAAACTGTCATATTATTTACTAGTGATGTATATTTTTGGAGTCTGGTTTTAATATTGTTTTAATCTAATTCGGTTGTTTTTTCAGTGTCATTTATTTTTCTTTTTTTTATTCTTTCTTTTATTACTTTACATAACATTTGATTAATGTAGTTATTGTGAGTAAAACTGCTTTTATTGAGATGCTATAAATATTTTGTAAGTATTTTTTTTGTAATTATGTATAATATTTATTGTATCATTTGGATATTTTAGACGTACTCAGGTGATTGAGAGGTTTGAGGCGCAGCAGTCGGCAGATGCTTTGGAGCAAATGGACACGACTGAACCGCCCACTTCCTCTCAGCCCACCAATCAGAGGACGGGACGCACTGAGAGGCGACTTCCCACCCAGAAACAGGTAACGACACGACACACACCTGTACAGAAACAGGTAACATGCCTGTATTACTACTGATCATATCTGAATGTTTTGTCTAGCTCATGTTTTGTAGTGACATTTACACGTGTGTGTGTGTGTGTGTGTGTGTGTGTGTGTGTGTGTGTGTGTTTGTTAGGATCTCTCGTTGGATTCTGGTACCACGGGATCAGTGACTGATTTTTCGGGAAAAATGGCTCTTTATCGGAGAGCCAAAAGTCTGGACCGCCGAGTCACGGAGTCGTCTATGACGGTAAGGAGAAACCGACCCCGAGATTAAACCCAAAGAGAACCCAGTAGCGACCGACGGACCCTAAAAGATCCCAGTACAGCCCTTTAGTCCCTAACAGAACCCAATAGAGAACGATGGACCCTATAACATACCCTAGTACAGCCAAATAGACCTTAACAGAACCCAAAAGAGCCCAATGTACTCTAACAGAACCCAACAGAGTGCTGTTGAGCCTACAAAAGGACCTAGGGTTAGGCTGATCAGAACCCAATGGAAAAGATTAATGGTGGCCTCTAGAGCCTAACAGAACCTCCAATAGAGGCCGATGGATTCCCACAGAATCCCTAATAGAACCCAGTAGTGCTCGATAGACCCTAACAGAACCCTGACAAAATCCCAAATACAGCCAGAAAGGCTCTAACAGAAATCATTAGAGCCTGAGGCACCCCATAATAGAACCCAGTACAACCTCATAGACCCTAATAAAAATCCACAGTACAGCCTGAAAGGCCCTAACAGAACCCAGCAAAGAGTGATCGAGCTCATTAGACCCTATAAAAGAACCCAGTGCAAAACAAAAGGCCCTAACAGAACCCAAAAGAGCCCACCCAGTAAAACCCCAAAAGATCCTTAAGTGTTTTAGTTTCTGATATTTTCTCCCGCACCTTTAATTGTAGAACAGCAGTGGGCGTTGTGCTGATAACTAGGCAGTTGTGTGTGTGTGTGTGTGTGTGTGTGTGTGTGTGTGTTAGCTGACTGTGTAGCCCTCATACCCCACACCTCACTGATATAAATAGCTGTTATAGGGCGTCAAGTCTTCTGGAAGCTGAAACACACACTTGTATCCACACACACACACACACACACAGGGAGTCTTGCAGACGGAAACAGTGTGTGTGTGTTTGAGCACAGATGTGTGTGAAGCCGAGTGCGCAGATGAAGCTTAATAAGAATAAGGTATTTTTGGTGGGAGGTGTTTATCCGAGTGCATGTTGTGTACGAGCGTCCATGCATCGCCTCGTTATGCTAATGTTAGCCTTTATTAGCGATTACGCTAACGCCTGATCTGAGGGCTCTTGGTTAGCATGTTATTCCTGGTTGTGTTTTGCAGCCAGACCTGCTGAACTTTAAGAAAGGATGGATGACCAAACTGTACGAGGACGGTCTGGTGAGTCGCCGGAGTTTCTGTTTCTATCCATGTGTAAGAGGTTCCTGAAAGTTCGTGAAGCATTTTATTATTGTACAAATATGCCTTAAACGTCATCAAAAGTCATGAGATGTAAATATTCTACCGAAATACAAGTATAATATGAACACAGAAACAAACCTCCAAGCTGATCTTGGAACTGAACTGCAGTGGAACCTCTGAATTCGAGCTCTTCACTTTAACAAATCGGACGTCGGACCATCTGTGAGAACTTGTTTCCCATGATGTATAAATATTGTACTCGGTCATTTGTGACAGTTAGGAGAGGAAACAAGTCATGGAATTGCCTATATAATATTTAAAAACATTTTCAGTTTTAGGTTCATTCAACCTACTTCCTACAACCTACTTATTTCAAATGCATCATGGAGACAGATGAATTAGGAACTAAAACAGCCTTACATCTCCAGAACTACGTCCAGTTCATAGTGTGTCCGTGACGTACGCCTTCAAACTCGCTTACCACAAATTTCATAAATGATTAGAGACAAAAGGCGCTCTGATCGAACGGCCTCACCACACTGACTATAAACACGGAAACAAACGGCACACTGGACGAACGCAAGCTGATCTTTTACGCAAACTACAGCGGGACCTCAGAATTCGAATGCCTATGAACATCAGACATTTATTTCACCACCAAATTTGAACAAAAATTAAATAAATTAAACTCTCATTGGGGCTGGTAGGGGTAGTATCATGGTTTGGGCCCGTTTTTGCTGCATCTGGGCCAAGATGGCTTGCCATTATCTCTCATTCTTTTCTTCTTCGTTACACAGATGGTTGAATAAAATGCATCTTTAATGAGTTACATATTTATATTCGCAATATTTCTCTCTCTCTCTCTCTCTCTCTCTCTCTCTCTCTCTCTCTCTCTCTCTCTCTCTC
>JAJAGP010001497.1:153306-186429 GCA_025084515.1 Ancistrus triradiatus
CTCTCTCTCTCTCTCTCTCTCTCTCTCTCTCTCTCTCTCTCTCTCTCTCTCTCAGTGGAAGAAACACTGGTTTGTTTTGACTGATCAGAGCCTGAGATATTACAGGGACTCCATTGCTGAGGAGGTTAGTGTGTGTGTGTGTGTGTGTGTGTGTGTGTGTGTGTGTGCGCGCGTGTGCGCGCGTGTGTGTGTTTGTTAAATTGTCCCGTCTCTTCTCTCAGGCTGCAGATCTGGATGGCGAGATTGATTTGTCCACGTGTTATGACGTCACAGAGTTTCCCGTGCAGAGGAACTATGGTTTCCAAATCCACGTGAGTCCCTGCATGCCGACCCCGGTGTGATGTGTGATGTCATCAGCTCTAAATCGGTCCGTGTTTTGCTGTTCGGCGGCGGGCAGACGGCAGCATGCTTTTGATTCCAGAGAGCTGCAACGTTGTAAAGCTTTATTTAAAGATCGTTGAGGTATCGGACTGCTGAGTAGCCGGGTGAAAAAGGATGCGCTGTTAAAACTACGTTACCCAGAAGCCCCCTGCCTTTCAGAGCACAGTGCAGAGTGATCGCTCAGGTTACAGACTGTCCAAACTCGGTGTTAAGCCTAAAAGCGAGCAGAGGACGTCCAGATCGATATGAATTGGCACGATCTTTTAAAACTGTGTTATCTGACGTTGTGCTCTTTTTGTGGCGCTTCCGTTTGAGGTGGGCGAACAGGTTTCCACCAGGCCTTCCAGACTTTGTTGTGACTGATGTGTAAAATCCAAACCAGTTCATATAGCTAACGATATTTTTTTTCGGTCACCAGCTCCACGGGGTTACCAAATAAATTTCTCTCTGATAAAGCTGATCATTGAGACGTTGTCGTCCACCATCTAAAATTTAGATTGACCACTTTTTTTCTTGCAAAAGCATCAGAAAAGTGCAAATGACAGCCTGATTTTGAGTCGGAGTTTGTTCCTGCAGAGGATCTTTAATTCAGAACATCAACAAAACACTTCATTCAACCCAATTATCTGTTTTTGACAGTGTTGTTGTTTTTTTTGGGGTGATTTCTGTCTCAGAGTAAAGAGGGATCGTTCACGCTGTCGGCAATGACTTCTGGGATACGACGAAACTGGATTCAGGCCATAATGAAGAGCGTGAGACCCACCATCACCCCCGATGTTACCCGGTATGTTAGAACTTGAAATTCCTTATGGGAAAAACCAGTGATATTCCCTCTGAGGAGTCGAGTTCCAGTTCTAGTTCCTACATGGTTCCTCTAGTGTTCCCTTAAATCCACTTAAATATCCTCAGGACTTTATCGGCCCCACTTCACCTCCTTACCCCACATGTCTTGTTTCCTACATGTACCCTCCTCTGTGTGACTCAATTAGACCTCAGACTACAAACAGTTTTTGGATTTACTCAAAATAAAAAGCACTACATAATGGAGGTTGTGATTATAGTGTTAAAGGTTCTTTTCTGAAGATGGTTCTATATAAAATCTTCTTTTTCTCTTTCATTTTCCTGCTTCCTTTACCCACTTCAGGAAAAACATCCCCCTCAAACTCTCTGTTCTCAAACCCAGGTTGGACTTTGTGTTTTGTTTTTTTGCACCCGCTCCGCTAAGGCTTGTTTTGTCTGTGTTGTCTGTCAGCTTGGCCGGCAGAGAGAAACTGTTGATGACTTTTTTTAATCTCCTCCCTCATTGGTTCCACCTTACAAAGTTGCTTTGATTTAGTCTGGAAAGCTAAATCAGTCGCTTTAATAGTTAAAGCTTTACACAGTGAAGAAAAAGTGCAATTCCAGTGAATCACCAGCAGAACAGTGCAAAACTAAGCGTCTTTTGAGTCGGTTTTGCTATACGATTCATTCTGACTCCTCTTTTATATTTGTATTTACGTTAGAAAAACACTTTTCATGTTTATACCTCATGGTTTCCTGGACCGAGTTTTGGAGGCTTTTGCACCTTGTCTTGAGAACATGTAATACTTTACAAATTCAGTTATTGTTTAATGTTGCACAGTGGTCTACTAAGCTGTCCCATCTCTGCAGAAACCCATGTTTTGTGTCTCGGTGGTTCTACTGGCCTGGATGGATACATTTTGGATGTTTCCAAGTTGGGAGACGAAGGATATATTTTATTATATTACGCCTATGTTTCCATTTAACATCCACATGACGTTCTGTGAAACAGTCTGTTGATCGGACATTAGCCTAGTCACATAGTAGGTTTGATACTTTGCACGTAATGTTTATTTTTGAACAATAATATTAATTAAAACACAATATTATAACGTTTATTACAGTACTGTACCATACAATACAGTCATTCTTATCTTTTATGATCTTTTTTTATAAAACTTGAAACAGTTACTGAAAGCGTAAAGAAAAAATTGGAATACCACTAGGTTTCTTTCTATTTTTCAAGACTACAGTTCTCTTTTCTGGCAGCAGGTGTCGCGAGGGTTTCCTCCTAATAGTTTTCTGTCAATTTTATTTAAAAATTGAAATTTAATTCTGTCTTATATATATACTGGTCCTTCTCAAAAAATTAGCATATTGTGATAAAGTTAATTAAGTCTTTTATTGTTTTAATACTGATGATTTTGGCATACAGCTCATGAAAACCCAAAATCTCACAAAATTAGCATATCATGAAAAGGTTCTCTAAACGAGCTTTTAACCTAATCATCTGAATCAACGAATTAACTCTAAACTATAAACACCTGCCAAAAGATACTGAGAGTTTTGAAAAAATCCCAGCCTGGTTCATACTCAAAACCGCAATATGGGTAAGACTGCCGACCTGACTGCTGTCCAGAAGGCCATCATTGACACCCTCAAGCAAGAGGGTAAGACACAGAAAGAAATGTCTGAACGAATAGGCTGTTCCCAGAGTGCTGTGTCAAGGCACCTCAGTGGGAAGTCTGTGGGAAGGAAAAAGTGTGGCAGAAAACGCTGCACAAACGAGAAGAGGTGACCGGACCCTGAGAAGGATTGTGGAGAAGAGCCGATTCCAGACCTTGGGGGACCTGCGGAAGCAGTGGACTGAGTCTGGAGTAGAAACATCCAGTGCCACCATGCACAGGCGTGTGCAGGAAATGGGCTACAGGTGCTGCATTCCCCAGGTCAAGCCACTTTTGAACCAGAAACAGTGGCAGAAGCGCCTGACCTGGGCTACAGAGAAGCAGCACTGGACTGTTGCTCAGTGGTCCAAAGTACTTTTTTCGGATGAAAGCAAATTTTGCATGTCATTCGAAAATCAAGGTGCCAGAGTCTGGAGGAAGACTGGGGAGAAGGAAATGCCAAAATGTCTGAAGTCCAGTGTCAAGTACCCACAGTCAGTGATGTTCTGGGGTGCCATGTCAGCTGCTGTGTTGGTCCACTATGTTTTATCAAAGGCAGGGTCAATGCATCTAGCTATCAGGAGATTTTGGAGCACTTCTGCTGAAGAGCTTTATGGAGATGAAGAGTTCATTTTTCAGCACGACCTGGCACCTGCTCACAGTTCCAAAACCACTGGTAAATGGTTTACTGACCATGGTATTACTGTGCTCAATTGGCCTGCCAACTCTCCTGACCTGAACCCGATAGAGAATCTGTGGGATATTGTGAAGAGAAAGTTGAGACGCGCAAGACCCAACACTCTGGATGAGCTTAAGGCCGCTATCAAAGCATCCTGGTCCTCCATAACACCTCAGCAGTGCCACAGGCTGATTGCCTCCATGCCACGCCGCATTGAAGCAGTCATTTCTGCAAAAGGATTCCTGACCAAGTATTGAGTGCATAAATGAGACATTAATCTGAAGGTTGACTTTTGTTTTGTATTAAAAAACACTTTTTTGTATTGCGTTCGGATGAAATATGCTACATTTGTTGGATAGGAAAAATTTTTTTTGGGTTTTCATGAGCTGTATGCCAAAATCATCAGTATTAAAACAATAAAAGACTTGAAATATTTCAGTTGGTGTGCAATGAATCTAAAATATATGAAAGTTTAATTTTTATCATTACATTATGGAAAAGAATTAACTTTATCACAATATGCTAATTCTGTGTGAGACAGAATTAAATTTCTTGTTCTAGTTCTTAAGAGCTCGGACATTGGAGCATGAACAGATGTTTATGGAATTAGACGTTAAAGGAGTTACGAACACCAAACTGTGGCGACGTCCTCACAAATGGTGTGGGTGTGTGTGTTCGTGCATGTACAGCGCTGTGCAGAAGTTTTAGCCCCCTAGCTCTGCGATGTTTAGCTTTCTTTCTAACCTGTCCTCGTCTCTTTCTCAGCTCCGTCTCCAAAGATCACTCCAAACCTAAACCAACGCCCGACGTCTCTCGGCCTACGCAAACCTGGACCCAGCGCTCCTGTGACATCATACTGGATCCGTCCCAGCCCGCTGACCACCATAAGCCCCGCCCCCACGAGCGCAGGCGAGAGGGCCGATCCAAAACCTTTGACTGGGCAGAGTATCAGAGCAAGAGGGCAGAGAATCTGGACGTCAGCTCGTCCCCGTCTTCCGTCTCCTCTTGTGCGTCCTCGCCTTCCTCTTCTCATTCGGACCGGAAGTTACCTCACAGGGAACAGGAGCCAGATTCGGGGGACACCAAAGTTGATGAGACGGACGGGGTCAGCAGGAACCCCGACGTGCAGGTGCAGATTGAACAAAGGTGGCATCAGGTGGAATCCACGCCCCTCAGGGAGGAGAAACAGGTGCCGATCAGCGGAGCTGGTACCGGAGAGAAAGTGCCTGCGCCGGAGCTTGCCACTCTGCTGGAGAAGGAGGTGCATTGCATAAACCTTTAACTGTTAGGTTAATTATTCGCTCCCTGATCTATGAAGTCATCAGGTGGTCTGATGCGATAATCCAGCACTCTGCGCGATCCTGACTGCACCGCTGTGTGTTTGTGTGATTCAGAGAGAGTTGTCGAGGCTGCAGGAGCAAAACTCGCTGCTGCAGGAGAAACTACACGATGCTGAACACACTGCTCGAGAGGGTTACGTACTACAGGTACACACACAGTACTTACACATTAATACATATTATGCAGATAAATGAAGGACCATCTGTTTATATTGTTGTATCAGTATTTTTGGGTTGTGTAACCATGTCTGTGCATGAATTAGAGATGTTGCAATGAGCATGTGTGTGACTAATTTTCTCCCTCTCTCTCTCTGGGCTCTGAAACGAGTCGAAATAACAAAAATAATGATAATATTGTGCTAAACAAACTAAACTGTAAACGAGCTCCGGCTGTGCTTTTACCCTCTGCTTGTTTCGTTCCGTTGTTTTGTTTGCATGGCGTCTGAATTCCTGAGCATCAACATTTTAACTTTTTGTTTAAGCAATAATACACTCGAGGTTCATTATCGCCATTTATTGTTCGATTTGAAGATAACAATTTGTTTATCCGCGTTGTTTGGGGTAAAATGGATTCATTCTGTGGTTTCCCCACTGCCAAGTCATCAGACTAAGGAACAGAATTTATCAGTAACTGTTTATTATACAGAAAATAAACAGATAACAAATGTATCGATTGATCAGCTTTAATTTATTTAAAAGTTTATTTAAATTAAAAGTAAAATGGGTCTTATTTCTAAGGCAGGCTGTTATTAAGCTACACTGTTCGACCAACAGAAGCAACTCCACCTGAGATCCCGGCTTTACCGGATCCTGTTATAATTGAAATGAGTTATCTGAAGCTCTTCATGTGAATGTTCTGAGTCAGAAATGTTGGAGTCTTAGTTCTAGATCATCAGCAGCTTGCGTCGGGTTAATAAGAGCTGGACTTAACAGATTCAAGTCAAGTCAGATCTATATATATAGCACTTTTTACAATGGAGCATTGTCTCAAAGTGACTTTACAAGTCTAGATTATCTCCTAATAACTACGTCCAATCCCAAATTGAGCAAGCCTAGGGCGACAGTGGCAAGGAAAAACTCCCTAAGTGTTATAGGAAGAAACCTTGGGAGGACCAAGACTCAAAAAGTGACCCAACCTCCTTGGGCGGCGTAGATGATAAATCTAAGAGCGAAACTAGTGTCATGGAGTCAAAGTTCAAATAAAATGTGAAGTATGCACATTTGGCATTAAGTGGCCCGGGTATGATGGGGCTGGAGCTGATGACGGAAGCAGCTTGAGTGGAGCTGCAGCGGATGAACATCATGTGTGGGGCTGGAACTGATACTGGAACACAGCTCGGAGAGAAAACAGAAAATGTAATTAGTTATTGATTAAGAGCACAGTGTCTATTAACAATCCCTGATGCCATGTGTAGCATGAGACCCCGGCAGCATTAGCTATAGCAGCATAGCTAGAAAGAGGAAAACTGATAGGAAACACAGCCAAGAGGGATCACATGAGACATTGGCAACCCCATGGGAGGCAGAATACAGCAACCCAACGTCTCTGATCACCATAAGACTTTGATTATGAACCCTCAGCTCTGCCCTTAGTCTAAGGCAAGGATGCATGAGTCAAGATCACGAGGACCGAAGCCCAGTTCAGCCAGACCGCCCACTCGACACTCCCGGCTAGCGGACAAGGCAGGCCAGACATGACTCCAGACTCCGGCCCCAGTGACTCAAGCCATGCATCCTGGTCTAAATCTAGTCAAAAGCCTGTGTAAATAAGTATGTCTTTAGCCTAGACTTAAAACTTTGGAGGGTGTCTGAGTCTCGAACTGAAGTGGGAAGTTTATTCCATAGTTGGGGGGCCATGTATGAGAAAGCCTTTCCCCCTGCTGTGACTTTTTTTAATTCTAGGAACTAAAAGAAGTCCTGCACCCTGAGAACGAAGTAGACGAGTTGGATTGTAAAACTCTAAGAGGTCACTCAGATAATGTGGGGCCAGGCCATATAGAGCTTTATAAGTTATAAGAAGTATTGTGTAAATCAATGCGGAATTGAGCTGGTACCAGGCAGTGATGATAGAACAGGAGTGATAGGATCAAATTTTTCTAGTTCTGAGTTAGCACTCGGGCAGCTGCATCTGAACTAACTAAGTTTTTTATTTATAGATTAATAGAGCATCCAGTAAGTAGTAAGGCGTTACAGTAATAATCCAACCTTGAGGTTCATAAACGCATGAAACAAGTTTTTCCGCATCATTAAAAGAGAGGAATTTCTAAGTTTAGCCGAATTACGTAATTGAAGAAAGCCAATTCGAGTGATGGTTGATAATGTGCGCATCAAAGGAGAGATCTGAATCAAATGTGACCCCTAAGTTTTTTACAGACGGACTGGGCAATACTGGACAGCCATCTAGATTTAGGATAGATGTAGCCAACCTGTCTCTCACAGCCTTGGGTCCCACTAATAGAACCTCAGTTTTATCTGAGTTAAGTAAGAGAAAATTAAATAACATCCATTTTATTTCCTTTACACAGTCCTCAGTTTTGTTGCTTGTAAGGCTGTCATTAGTTTTGGCTGATATGTACAGCTGTGTATCATCTGCATAGCAGTGGAAATTAATGCCATGTTTACGAATAACTGAGCCTAGTAGCAGCATGTACAGGGAGAATAAAAGCGGGCCAAGCACCGACCCCTGAGGCACGCCATACTTCACTTTTGAGAGCTTAGATCTTAGATTATTTATATGAACAAACTGGTACCGGTCAGTTAAGTAGGATTTAAATCAAGAAAGTGCTGATCCCTTAATACCTACAGTAGATCATGATGTTTTACTAAACAGACTAGAAATATAGTGTCAAATGCTGCACTTAAATCTAACAGAACAAGAAAAGAAACACATCCCTTAATCTGAGGACATTAACAAGTCATTTAGTACCCTACAGATCCATGAATGAACCTCGGATCAGCTGTGGATGGTGGTTAATGAGACGGCGAGTTTAACACTAGCAAACGCCGTCTTTAAGAACCGATGGAGCTGCTGATGCTGTATAACTCTCCCGTAACATTTCTGACTGATCCATCAAATCAAGCCCAGGCAGAAGCTGATCCAGCGTTTTTGGTGATTCAGTTCATATTGACGAGCTGTGAATCCTTTAAGAACCCGGGACGTTTGATTTACTGTACTGTACCGGCCTTTCCAGCTTAAATCCAAATCCTGGTTTGTAATTAAGGATGATGAACCTCAGCTCATTGGACCAATCAGACTGCTCATTCAGAGCTTCAGCTAGCACATAGATCTAAGCAAATGGTTTTTATAAACTCGTTATAATTAATTTATTACTTGTGTAATTGTAACGATGCTGCTTTATGGGTGGCGTTGTTGCTAGGTTACGCATTGCTGTGAATGCGGCAGAGTAATACTCCGTACAATATCAGCATTCCTTGGAGGGTCCCTCAGCCAATCAAATTGCGGGGTCGGCACTAACTGTGGGATAATACCGATTTAATTGATCGAACAACGTTTGTTGGACCGATTATTGGAATATGAAGTGGTTTGTTATCTCTTTATTTCCTAAGGTAAACACACTTTTTAAAAGGAATACTCAGCTTGTAGTTTTTCCTCTACTTGAGTGGAAAAGCACAGCAGGAAGCCAGAGCAAGTTAAAAATAAGATCCAATTCGTTCCGAATCTTGCATTTCCACCAGAAGTCCCAGAGACTGAGATCGGAAATGCTTGGTGGTGAAAACCTGCCACTGAACATGATTTTCTTTTACATTTTAAAGAGTCAGAGGGCAGCAGGAAAACCTGACACTCCTTGCTCCACGCCTTTCCAACACCTTACCAAACTGAACCAGGAGCTAAAGACGGAGCTGGATGCCCAGAGACGGAAGCACGACCTGGCCAATCAGCAAGTCACTAACCTGAAGAGGAGCTACAGCGAGGCGCAGGACAGGCTCGGCCATCACGAGGTCGAGATCGAGGCCCTGCAGGCCAAGCTTGCTTCGGCGATGGACGAAATCGTGGCGAGCGAGCAGGCGGTGGCTCGCATGCGCACAGAGATGAAGCTGGAGCAGAACCGCTGCCGGGACCGCGAAGAGGAGTGGAATCGCAGCGAGGAGACCCTGCGAGCACAGTTGCGCGACAGCGAGGACCGACTCCGGGACGTAGAGGCGAGCTTGCTGGAAAAGACCCAGGCGCTGAGGCTACTGGAGCGGCAGCAGGCCTTCCAGAGGGATCAGCACAAGGAAGTCCAGAGGCTGCAGGGGAAACTGACCGAAGTCACCGGGCGCCTCATCGCGACAGAAGAAGCACAAGCTCTGAGGGAGGAGCGGGAGAAGAAGGAGCAGCGCTGCCTGGAGGAAAAGCACGAGCGAGAGCGACAGGCCTTGAACCGCAGGTTGGCGGAGTCTGAGGAAAGGAGGCTCGAAGCTGAGGAGCAGCTCCAGGAGGCTAGAGAGCAGGTGGAGGCCCTGCTGAGCGGACCCGACGGGGAGCGGGCGGGACCGGAATTCAGCGAGGAGATGCTACGCCTGCAGCAGAATCACAGCGAGCAGTCGGATCTGATCGAAAACCTTCGGGAGAGCATCCGGCGGCTCGAGGAGGAGAGGGATCACCTGAAGTGTCGTTGCCAGGAGTTAGTGAACCAGATTGCTGAGGCGGACAGGGAGGTGGGGAAACTCCAAGCGCAGCTGAAGACGGAAGAGTTTGACTACTACAGCTTGGAAAAATCTTATGAGCGCGTCTCGGAGGAGTTTGCGAGGATCAGCCGAGTTCTGCGAGAGAAAGAGGAGGAGGTCCGTCAGACGAAGGAGGCCTATGTGGAGCTGGTGCTGCAGAAAGATCAGGACCTTAACGAAGCCCTTGTTAAGATGGCTGCTCTCGGGAACAGCCTGGAAGAGACCGAGCAGCGCTTGAAGGCGAAGGATGAGCTCCTGAAGCAGATGGAGCAAAGGCCGGTCGAACAAGAGTTGAAGCAGAAACTGGCGGTGGCAGAGGACCGGATTGTCGAGCTGGAGCGGCACCTTAACGCCTTGAGTTTGGATTACGCGGACCTCCGGATGGAGCAGTGCTGCTCTCAGGAGAACATCCTGGACACGCTGCATGAAATGCAAGAAATGGAGCGGGACGAATCCATTTCCACCCCTTCCTCATCAACCTTGACGAGAAGCAGCTCGGAGACGGGAGTGTCCTTTGCCAAGCGGCAGAGAATCCGCTTCTCGAATATCCAGTGCCAAAAATACCACCAGTCACAAGGAATCGAGAGGATTCTCAGAGAAAACACATCGCCTGATTCCAGTCAGGACCTTCTATCAGAGACCATCCAGGACTCATCCCAGGATATCAGCTCTGTGAGCGACACCACCTTCCAGTGCTGCAACGACGCTGAACAGTTCGTGTCGATTATTCACACACTGGAGTCCAAACTCCAGGCCACTGAGGAAAAGCTCCGAATCATCACTGCAAAGATGCCTACGGAAGTGTGCGGCGATCAAACCAAGGAGGAGCCGGATGCCTCTGTGAGATTACAACCCAGTGTTGTGAATGCGGACTACGAAAAAGCCTTGGCTTTTATCGAGACCTGCAGGGTGAGAGTTGGCGAGATTTTGAGTGCCTGTGGTGAAGGCGGTAGTGCCGAATCGCAGATTCACGCTCTCACCGAAATGGAGATGGACTTGGTTAACGCAGCCCTCCACATCAGGAACGTCTCCGAGACTCCTCTTCCAAACGAGTCACAGTCACAGAACAGTTTTCTGAAGCTTTTTGCCAGCATGTTGGCCTTTGAGGCAGTCGTTTTGGAGAAGATGGCATCGTGTCTTCAGGAGCCCGAGTCCGATTTGCTGCGAAGTATTGGCGAGATGCACAAACACGCAGACAGACCCTCAATTATCTACGCTGACCTTGCGGCAAGGAAGCTGGCACTACACCGGATGCTGGAGTGCGAGCCAGATCAATGCCAGTCCCAGCCTGGGCGTAACCAGTCGGACACCTTTCTGCCTCTTAATGCTGGCACTCTTCAGGACGCTTGTATCAACGCAGAACTGGCGTACACCCTGCAGAACCTGAAACACACCTACCGAGGCACGTTGGATGACCTTCAGTGGGATCTGCTCAAGTTGGGCAAGACCTTGCTGCACGTCGGTACCGATGTAAGCGTCACCCAGGATGTCGCCCATCCCGATCTCGCCCCTTATACACAGCAAATCGAGAAGGAAGAAGCCCTCAGTCTTGCTCAAGAAATCGTAGAGCGACACCTCGCCGAGGCCATGCAGTCCTGCAGTTCGGAATCGGCGGCGTCGCTCCAGGCCTGTCGCGAGAGCCTCGTGGCCGAGCTGAGGAAGCAGTCGGAGGTTCTCAAACACCTGTCCGAGCAGGTGGAGAAGGCCTGTGAGGAAGGGAACAGAGCCGTCCTCGGTGGGCTCGCAGATAAAATCCAGACTCTCTTAACTCACAAAGGTAAAGTCTTGCCACGCAGTGTCTTCATGCATGAGGCGCTCATTCAGGTCCAGGTCGCCTATGTGGCCTGTAGGCTGCGAGCCGACCACCAGAGGGAGCTCTCGCTCTGTGAGGAGACCAGCCGTAACATGGCCACCTTGGTCCAGGAGCACGCCCAGCACGTGGCAGAAATCCAGCAGCGCTTCCAGAGGAGCATGGAAGAAGAGCAAGCGGACTATTTCAAAACGATAAGCTCCCTGAAGCAGGAGAACGTTGTCCTACGAGAGGAGGCGCAGTTACGGCTCAAAGAGCTGCAGGATCAGCGGGACAAGATGGAACGGATGGAACGGGACTTCTTGAGGGAGGTCCAGGAGATCGGACGAAAGCACGAAGACGAGCTGGGTCAGGCAAGACGAGATCTAGAAAGCGGTGAGCGAGAGTTAGTGGAACGTGCCGAAAACGCAGAACAGAAACTTGAAACGCTACTCCAAGAGGCAGAAGGGGCGGAGCAGCGGCACGAGGAAACCATACGCAAACTGGAGCAGGAACTCCGAGGCAAGGTTCAGGAACTGGAAAACGCCCATCAGGAGGAGGTCCAGAAGCTGCATGAGCGCTACAGCCAGACCATTCGGACTCTAGGAGAGAGATTTGAGACGACGGAGGACGAAAAGCTCGAGTCGTCCATGAACGAAGCCCAAGGTGCAGGTCTGGAGGAACCGGAGAGGCCAGGGCAGGACGTGACCAGGGACTCTATGACGTTGCTGAGAAGTCGGGTGAAGGAGCTGGAGCTCCAGATGATGACCATGCGAGACGAGATGGAGAACAAACCGCCGGACGGAGACATGGCCGGCCTGAGGGAGAAATACCAGCGAGACTTTGACAGCCTCAAGGTTCAGAACTTTAAGTCTCTGTTTTATTTAGTTGCCTAAGTTTTGGCTCTTTTAGACCCTGCTTGTTATAAAACAACGCTTAGATCCCCAACTGAGCATCTGAAGCTTGTTGCATGGTCTGCTACTACTACTACTACTAATAATAATGATAATAATAGTAATAATGATAATAATATCAATAAAGAAAACTCATCAAACAGGTTGTGACATGAACCAAATCAGATCCAGTAGAGGTTTCACATCTGAAAGTCCGGCTCAAGGTCCGAACCCAGATTCATGGGTTTTGTTACATTATATACATTTGGTCCGGTTAGTTTGGGTTTCACGCTTCAGTTTAGTGAGTGCACTAAAGAACTTTGCATGTTGCACCTGTGAATAGACAGACAAACTCTACAAGAAGTGACCCTTAAATGCCACGACTTTTGTTTATGCATGTTGGTCCGATGTTATGGATGCCAGGCTGATGCCAAGTGAACCAGGAATAAGCTGTAAACACACCCTTAATTAGGTTAGGTACAGGGAACTGGCACTAACCATGGAATCGTAACTAGTAACCCGAGTGTGTGTAGGAGACGTGCGAGCGCGGTTTCGCGGCGATGGAGGAAACCCATCAGAAGGTGATTGAGGATCTTCAGCGCCAACACCAGCGCGAAATAAGCAAACTGCTGGAGGAAAGGGAGCGGCTGCTGGAGGAGGAGACCAACGCCACCATTGCTGGTAAGGAATGGCTCATTAGACCCTGTAATTAGAATCGATTTCGTAACCTGAGTGTAGAGGGTACCAAACACTGACTGCATTGATCCACTTAGTGATGTTTGCCCTGTGTATTATCATCTGATGTTTTATCTTTGGGGTGTGTGTGTGTGTGTGTAGCGATCGAGGCGATGAAGAACGCTCACCGTGAGGAGCTGGAGAAATCCCAGAGATCCCAGCTAAGTGGAGTCGGTGCCGACATCGAGCAGCTGCGCATCCAGTACGAGTGAGTACGCACACCGGGAATATTAGGACGAATAAAAGTTCCCCAAATTAGAAAAAGCTGGGACAGTGTGGAAAATACAGATTTGGAAAAAGGCAGTGTTCCATATATTTGCTTTGACTTTTATTTAATTGCAGCTGGAACGAACCTGAGATGTTTCATATTTCTCATTAGCTTCATTTTATTTGTTAAACATCCATTCCTGCATTTCAGGTCTGTAGCACATTCATTGGAACTGGATCAAGTTAGGGCTAGTAATGAGGTAAAATAAAACAAAGTAATGATGTGATTTTTAAACGGAAAAGCAGCACTGCATCAAGAACCGTCATTCATCAGTAGCTGATAGAGCCACATGGACAAGGGATTCCTTTATCAAACCTTTATCAAGCTCTACAATACAGAGTTACGTTCACAGATACCACTTAAAACGTTACTGTGCTAAAAAGAAGCCTTATGTTATAACCATGTCCAGAAGGGGCGTCGGCTTCTCTGGGGTCGGAGGATCTGGGATGGACCATCACCCAGTGGGAACGGGGATTGTGCTCAGACCCATCAATATAACAGATCTTTTTTGGCACCATCCAGACTGTTATAAAGTCCAAAAGCCAGGCTATGGTATGGTATGGGGTCAGGTCAGGGCCCTCGGTAAAGGTCATTTACACTTCTGAGATTTTAGAGTGACATAAGCTGCCTTCAAGGCGACATCTTTATCAGGGACGTCTGTGTATTTGTTAATGCCCCAGAATCAGAAAAGGTTATTGAAATATATAAATCCCTTCCAGTCTTTCTTTGAGGAACATTGTCTTAAAAGAAGTTCATTTTCTCACACATTTGGTGACAAACTGGAGACCCTCTGATCATCTTTAGTCCTCAAAGACGCAGGTTTTTGTGGATGCTGCTTCTTATCTCATTATTAGCTCGAGATCCCCCCCACCCCCGGGTTTTTTGTAATTTGTGGAAGGCATGAAATGCAGGAATGGATGTTTGAATGAATTGTGTGTGTGTGTGTGTGTGTGTGTGTGTGTGTGTGTGTGTGTGTGTGTGTGTGTGTGTGTGTGTGTGTGTGTGTGTAGGGAGGAGCTGCAGTCGATCCACCGTGAGCTGGAGGTTTTGTCGGAGCAGTACTCTCAGAAATGTTTGGAGAACACACACCTTGCTCAGGCTCTGGAGGCCGAGAGACAGGCGCTGCAACAGTGCCAGAGAGAGAACCAGCAGCTACACACACACAACCAGGTAAACACACACAATGCCAGTCCAGTACGAGTACACACGGATTAGACTATGTAGAACTGTGTGTGTGTGTGTGTAAGGAGCTGAACAGCCGTCTGACGGAGGAGATCACCCGCATGCGGTCCTGCCTTGGTGGAGAGAGAACAACTTCTGGAGTCACACAGGGCAAAGATCTGTACGAGCTGGAGGTAACGCGCGCACGCACGCGCACACACGCACACACACTTATACGCGCGCGCACACCGAATGTGTTTTTAGTAACACACCAGTGATTGTGTTGTACAGGTGTTGCTGCGGATAAAAGAATCAGAGATCCAGTATCTGAAACAGGAGATCAACTCACTGAAGGACGAACTGCAGTCTGCACTGAGGGTAAACCCCCCCAACACACACAAACACACACGCACACGGCAGGTTTAACACTTAAAGATCACATGCTCATCCCTGGCCTTTTAATGGTTAACGTGTGTGTGTGCGTGTGCAGGATAAGAAGTACGCATCCGATAAGTATAAGGACATCTACACAGAGCTCAGCATCGTCAGAGCCAAAGCCGACTGTGACATCAGCAAACTGAGGGAGAGGCTGCTGGCTGCAACCGAGGCTCTGGGAGAGAAAGATTCACACACACCGGGATATGGTACGAGTGTGAGAACAGCGCCCCCTGGAGAATCCCAACTCAGAATTACAAACTCAAAGCTAAGGTTTATTCTCTGGGATTAGTTTCTGTATTCAGTGGATAAGATGCAGGGCTTTGGAGCTGAGGTACAGCGTCCCGTCTCAGAGATTCAATAAACACCAGCAAATAAAAAAAACAGCAGTAAAATTGCACATAGGCTGCAAAATAACCAGAGTGGCTTCTTAAGTCCTGTAATGGGGTCTTAAGATCAAATGGAAACACATTTCATTATTTTGTCCACAAGATTGCATTTAATATTTTATTTCATAAATAAATAATGTAAATTACGCAATAGAATAAAAGAAAAAATACAGAAAAATAGAAATAAAAAGTAAAAGGTGAGGCCAAAAAAACCCGTAATGAATTGAGAAAGAACAGCAGAAAAATAAAGTGAAAAATAGTTAAACGGAAAAGAAAGAGAAAGAAGGCAAATAACGGAAAACCTCAAATAAAACAAAGAATGAAAGGTAAGAAAAATATAAAGAAGGGAAAGCAAATCAATTCGAAAGACTTGAAAAGACAAATAGAAAAATAAAGGGGAATATAGAAACTAAAATGTTAAAACCAAAATAAAAATCTAAAAGAAAATGTGCAGAAAGAGAAAAAACAGAACAGCTGCTAAATGGAGCAAATGAGGAGAAAAACAATCAAAAGAGAAAAACAAATGACAGTTACACCAATAATAAGAAGAAATGTAAAACAGAAAAGAATAGAAGTAAAGAAAGAATCTGAATCAATACAGGATGAAAAGGCAAAACAAGAGGTAAACAAAAAAAGGCTGAAGAAAGGAAGCAAAATCAAAAGAAAAATTTAAAGACATGGAATATTAATGGAAAAAGGGAAAAATAGAAAAAAGGTAACATGAATGAAAAAGGGGAAAAGTAATGAAAAATAAAGAGAAGAATAAAAGGAAAACAAAGAAGAGGACAGACAGAAAAGATAACAGGAAAAGACAGGGTATGAAAAAGCAAGAAAAAAACAAAAAGAAGAAAAGATCTTTACTGAAATATTTTCCCGTTTTATTCCAGACATCATGAAGTCGAAGAGTAACCCTGACTTTCTGAATACAGAGCGGTCGGGTGTGTCCAGGCAGGCCCGCGGAGTCCGGTCCAAGGTGAGCAGCCATGACCTTCCGACCTTCTGGTTATGCTGACTGTGTGTAGGTAGGGGGGTGTGTAGGGGGGTGTGTAGGTGTGTTAAAGTCTGTATCATGTGTATATTGCCCTATCAGTCGATGAGTGAGGAGGTGCCTTGGGATAGCTGACCCCGCCCCATCAGTGATGTAGGTATAGTATACCTCCCAAAATAAGCCCGGATTTGCATGCCCCTCTCCTTACCCAGCATGCCACGGTCTGAAGCCGTCCGGGTCGTGTTTGATCCCCCACTGGTGTGTTTTGGTCTCTGTGTTGATTCTGTGACTGTCTTGTGACCCTGGTCAGGTTTCTTTTTGAGTCTTGGTCCTAACAGGGTTTCTTCTTTTATAACGTTTAGGGATTTTCTTTGCCACTGTTACCCTCAGTTTGGACTGAGCTTAAGTATAAGAAGAAGATAAGCTTAGAAGATTGTAAAGCTAATGTTGAGACAAAAGTGCTAAAGATCTGACTATAGGTTTGAGGTACTGGACTAAGGTCCAAATCCCACCCCTGCCAAGCTGCCACTGTTGGGTCCTTGAGAAAGACCCTCAATTGCTTAGATTGTAGGGAAAAAGTCAGGTTTATTTCTATAACACGGTTTACAGTTCTCTTAATTGTTCTTATCTGGTATGATCTAAGCCTAATCCCAACCCCAATTTGAGCAAGCCTAGGGCGACAGCGGCAAGGGAAAACTCCCTAAAGGCCTAAGACGTGACAGTATATCAGCAAGTTGCTCATAAGAGCGTCTGATAAATAATTAAACGTAACGTTATTTTAATCAACCCATTTTCCAGTACAAGTCACTGTATTTATGGTTGGGTTAGGTTAGGTTGCCATAGTGACGGTTACATTTAACACTCTGTCATGCTTCTGGACCGTGTGTATGTGTGTGTGTTTGTGAATGTGCTTGTTTTGTGTTTTTGTATCTCACACTGATAACCCATGTGCTGTTTGTGTGTCATGTGACTTCATCCTGAAAGCTGTCAGAAACATGACATGAGATGCAACGTCTGGCGGCGATTAAAATAAGATAAAACAGCGGTTCCCAACCTTGTGGAACTTCTGACCCCCCTGAAGTGTTCTGCTGGCCACACAAATTTAATCGACCGTTTACAGTATAAACACAGCACAACAATCACACAACAAAATAACACAAAAAATGTACAGTGTTTTATCTCTCTTTGTAATCAGTCTCGTTTCTGAGCAAAAAACCAAGAATTTACGCAGCGTTTACAACAAACCTTTAAATCCCTTGAACCAACCGATTCAAAAAGTGATTCTTTCGAAACTCCCCAAACCGTGCATTTTGGCGGCATCTGCTGGCCATGTGTTCACCTGCAACAGAAAAACCTGAAAACTTTATACAAAGACAGCATTTTGAATTTCTTTAAAGCAGGGGAGCAACTAAAACTCTTTCTGTTTCTCTTTCTTGCAGAGCCTGAAGGAGGGATTAACAGTTCAGGAACGAATGAAGCTCTTTGAAGCGAAAGATTCCAGAAAGATCTGAACACACACACACATGCACGCACACCATTAACGTGAACAACCACATAGTTTTCTGATGTGAGTAATTTCATTGCTGCTTTAGTGACTGAAGCTTAGACAGCCTTGGTTTTGTTTATCGTGGGGGGGGGGGGGGGGGTACTGCTGTATGGTGTTCCAAGGTGTATTTGTAACAGAGTATTATTATTATCCAGAGAGCAAGCTGTAATTTTGTTAATTCTATTGTAAATAAGTGTGTGTGTGTGTGTGTGTGTGTGTGTGTGAGAGAGAGAGTGATTGAGTGTGTGTGTGCGTTTTTTTTCTTTGTTTTATACGCAGCTCATTTTGTCCCTGCCCTAACTTAACCGATTAGCTGCTGTCACACGTTGTGCTGTAAGCTTTCCGATTGGCTACTGACGGGTTGTGGCTTTTAATTTTGTGACGCTTTAATACTCACTTCCGAGGCAACACTGTTGGCCTTATGTGGGCCAGCTTACACACCTACTATATACTCACTTTGTTTATTACAGCTGTTACTCTCCTGGATGTTTATTTCTAAAACTGTTTAAAAAAATTTAAACTGCAACCTTGATGAACCTCACATTAAAATATAGCACGCCATTAAAGCTTATGTACAGTATATCTCTAAAATATAACATTTATGAAGATGAAAATCTGAGCTAAAGCCGGCAGTGTCGCCTCATCAAGCAGCTTCTAATTCTAAAGCTCACAATAACCTTTTTCATCCAGATTGAACGTTTGTGTTTCTCTGCATGAGGCTGTGGTGTGGACTTTGATCGCTTGTAGTGTTGTTGCTTTTAGAGAGAAATCTGATTATTGATGAGATGTTTGTATTTTTTTAGATAAAGTGAGTGTATAGTGTTCTGAACTTTGCATCGTGTATATATCTGTTTCAGAGGATTTGTTTAATGTTTAAAAATAAAATTTCATCTATATATTACTCACAAACTCTATATGGAAAAATAAATCTATATAAATCAGTATTTTTTTTTTTGAGTGAATGAGCAACGTCATCAATAAAAGCTTTTAAGAGATTAAATTTATTTGTCCATAATGAATATCGATTGCTGATTATTAAATCAATACCATTTAAACTTTTGATATCGCATTCCAAAACGGTGTCGTGTAGTTCCTGCGGTGGCCGGTAGATGGTGTTTGTACAGTTCAGCTTATTCTTTCTCTCCATGTAAACAGCATAATGTAATGGGAAATGTAATATTGCCACCTACAGGACAGTGGTGCTAGTGCAGGTCAGCTCAAATCAGTAAACCTTTCTAATTTCTGATATTAATACAAACATATAATGTTATAAACACAAGAACTCCACTAACACATGGTCATATTCATAAAGAAGTCATATAGTTCAACCTTCATAATAAATTCTGTGGTGTTTGGATAGAAACCCTCTGCCAAGCTTTTTATTCGTAAAACAAATGTATTTATCATAAATGTAGACATTCTGCAATCCTTTAACCCTCTCTGTGTATTTCAGGATGTAATGACTTTTTAACACACATTATGATCTGTTAGTCAAATTCGAATACTGCTTTTCCCCACACCCAAGTTCTACCTCATTCACTTTCACTTCCTTTATTCAAACCACCTGATGCTAAGTTTGGATGAGCATGCACTAAAGCAGCACTATTTCCGTGTCTGATGGGGACTTTAGGCTGTGTTCATCCCATTCAGACCCGGTGCAGCAGTTGTACAGGGGCTGTTCATGATCTCTGTAGATGAGGATTATCAACACAGCTGGAGGAAGATACGAACTGATACTGAGCCGTACAGAAACAGATTTCAGCTGGTTAAAGATCAATCTCCAGGAAATCTCTCTCTCATCATATCAGACCTGATGAAAGAGGATGATGGAGATTACAGGTGTGATATTAAACCTGATGTGTACAAAGACATCAGACTCTGTGTTGAAGGTAAAATATGACTTTAATCCACTTTCTCATTGCAAAGATTTTCTCATAAGGAGTAAACTGAAGAAACTGCCCGTTTTCTTTTGTTAAATGTAATATAAACATAACAGAAATAAAATCTGTGTAATGAAATAACCAATGACAAAGAGGTCACACACTTTTGCCACTCACTAATATGTAATATTGGACTATTTTCCTCAGTAAATAAATGTGCAAGTATAATATTTTCATCTCATTTGTTTAACTGGGTTCTCTTTGTCTACTTTTAGGAATTGTGTGAAAATCTGGTCAGATTTATGCAGAAATATAGAAAATTCTAAAGGGTTCACAAACTTTCAAGTCCCACTGTAATAGTTATTAGTACAGCTTAAACATGAACAGATTTTACAAGAAAACACACAAAACACAAACTAAATCCTTTTCCCTTCTTGCAGGCAACCCAACTAGATCTTCAACATCCAGCCCAGCGGTCGAGGAAATAACTACTAACATCACTGATGCTGGTGCAGATCCTCCAGAGCATCTACCCTTCATCCCCTTCGCCGCTGTGACTTTTGTGATCCTCCATGTTATTGTAGCTGTAACTTCAAAATGGGAAACTGCAGGAGTTCATAACACAAGATGAATTTGTTGTCTTTTCTGTGTTTTATTAATTAGTTGTCCTACAGCTGAAAACAAGAACTAATTTCAAAAATTATTTTAAAAAAAGAAACTTCAGCCTTGAGGGACCTCGTGTTAAAAAAAAGAAAATAATGCACCATAAAAGCTTATATATCTTTAAAAATATAACCATTAAAACATTTCTAAGGACATTTCTCCCAGTTGAGGAGACGTATCCTTCTAATTTCTTAAAATTAAAATGTCAATCAAACCAGTTATTTTAAACTAAAGCGGGCAATGTTGCCTCATCAAGCAGCTTCTTATGCTAAAGCTCACAATAGCCTTTTTCATCCAGATTGAACGTTTGTGTTTCTCTGCATGAGGCTGTGGTGTGGACTTTGATCGCTTTTAGTGTTGTTGCTTTTAGAGAGAAATCTGATTATTGATGAGATGTGTTTTTAGATGAAAAGTGAGTGTAGAGTGTTCAGGACTTTAGATCATGTATATATCTGATTCAGAGGATTTGTTTAATGTTTAAAAATAAAATTATACTACATATCACTCAAGCACTGTATGGAAAAATAAGTCATGTAAATATATAATGTAAATGTATACATGTGAATATATAAGAATATTTTTTCATTTTGGAGTGAATTAGCAACTTCGTCAATAAAAGCTGTGTAAGACATTTAACTCTGCTCTGTTATTTGTCCATAATGAATATTGATTATTGATAATTAAATCAATATAATTAAACGCTTTTAATATCGCTTTCACAAAGGATGTAGTGTAGTTCCCTCAGTGGCCGGTAGATAGTGTTTATACAGTTCAGCTCATTCTTTCACTCTATATCCATGTTTACAGTACAGTGTAATGGCAAATTTAATGTAATATTGCCACCTACAGAACAGATGAGCTACAAAGTAAATAAACATTTCTTATTTGTAATTTTAATACAAACATAATGCTATAAACACAAGAACTCCACTAACACATGATCATATTCATAATGAAGTCATATAGTTTAACCTTCATAATAAATTCTGTGATGTTTGGATAGAGAGACCCCCTGCCAAGCTTTTTATTTATAAGATAAACGTATTTATAATAAATGGAGACGTTCTGAAATCTTAACTTTCTCTGTGTATTTCATGATTTAATTAGTTTTTCTCTTTTAACACACTTTATGATCTGTTAGTCACATTCTGTAGCTGCTTTTTGTCATGTTCAGGTTCCACTGAACTCAGTTTCACTTCCTTTGGTCAAACCACATGCTGCTAAGTTTGGACATCCTGCCTGAGCTGCTGGAGGATGAGCATGCACTAAAGCAGCACTATTTCTGTGTCTGATGGGGACTTTAGGCTGTGTTCATCCCATTCAGACCCGGTGCAGCAGTTGTACAGGGGCTGTTCATGATCTCTGTAGATGAACCATTCAGGTTTGGATCCTCAGTAAGAATGCAACTGTGTTTCCTTCTCTTCCTGACAGGCCTTCATCTGACTGCGGGCCAGTTCATGCTTTTTCTCCTCTTCCACGAGATCCAGTTTGTTCTGATGCTGCACCACAATCTGTTTTATATAAACTCATCATTTGCCCCAGATGTTCATTCATACTTCATATACACAGATTAATAAATGAGAAAACGGTCAGATTTAAACATCTTAGGGTTTTGGGGTGTGTGTGAGCTCACGAGTACAGGAAGGGGGAAGTTAGCTCTTCCTCCAAGTGCAAGTCATTAACTCTCTTAAAGTAGCAGGAGAAAATGAAGATGATCTGTATTGTGAATAATCAAACATCCACATGTACAGGGAGGTGTAATAATTAAGAACATTAACTGGTGTTTCTGCAGCCTGCAAACTGGAAAGTAACCAGGAGGTACAAATCATCACTGCATCCACAGGAAGTTCAGTACTGCTGCCCTGTTACTGCACTGATCTACAGACCAAACCTGACGGAGTTACCTGGAAGGATGGTCGATACGACTGGAGAGAGATGCGAACTGATACTGATCCTTACAGAAACAGATTTCAGCTGGTTAAAGATCAACATCCAGGAAATCTCTCTCTAATCATATCAGACCTGACTGAAAAGGATGCAGGAGATTACATTTGTGCTATTACAGGTGATCACAGAATCATCAGACTCTCTGTTGAAGGTAAATATGATTTTAATCCACATTCTTATTGCAAATATTTTCTCATAACAAGGAGGACACTGAAGAAAATCTGCCCATATTTTGTTGTTAAATGTAAATGTAATATAAATATAACAGAAAAAAAAATCTGTGTAATGACATAACCAATGACAAAGAGTTCTGGATGACAGTTCTGCTATATGAATGGACCTGGTTGTACAGTGAGTGTAACAGCAATGCAATATGTTGATGTTTATTCAGTTACAGGTTGTACTGAACTGAATTATCAGGATGAAGTTATTATGGGATACGTGGGACAGTCTGTGGTTCTGCCCTGCTCCTGCACTGATCTACAGGCCAAACCAAAGAACCTCAGATGGATGAAAGGACCGGATTATAAAGAAATTTACCCAGAGGATCAGAGAAACCTCTACAGAAACAGAGTTCATCTGGTTAAAGATCAACCTCCAGGAAGTCTCTTTCTAATCATATCAGACCTGCGGAAAGAGGATGACGGATATTACAGGTGTAGAGTTAAACGTGATGTGTCCAGATACATCAGGCTTTTTATTAAAGGTAAAATATGATTTAGTTAATATTCTTATTCCAAAGATATTTAATTTAACACAGCTGAGGTGTACTAGTGGGTGTGGTCAGATCTAGCTGTCAGAGTACAGCTGAACTGCATTGTGGGTGATGTAGGAAAGCAGTAAGTGAAGTAAAACAGATCTGATTCCACTGCAGCAGTTCTGTTGGTACAGATCATATTGGAATTTGGTCATGGAGGCACAGTGGTAACGTTTCATCAGCAGCTCCTGTTACAGTTCAGACTAAAGACACTCTGAAACACAACTGGTTCACTTTTACACCCAGAACCAGCAACTACCATGGAACTGTTATAGAATCCAATTACTTACAGTTTATCAGACATGTTTTCTTCTTGCAGAGGCCCCGCCCAAACCTCCAACATCCACCCAAGTGATCGACCTCAGGTATCCCCCATATTAAACACAATGATCTGAATGTTGTTTATTAGCACAGCTTAAACATTACCAGATTTTCCTAGAAAACACACAAAACACAAACTAAACCTTTTTCCCTTCCTGCAGGCAACCCAACTAGATCTTCAACATCCAGCCCAGCGGTTGAGGAAATAACTAATGATATCCACACTGATGCTGGTGCAGATACTCCAGAGCATCTACCCTTCATCCCCTTCACAGCCGTGACTTTTGTGATCCTCCATGTTATTGTAGCTGTGATTTTCTGCAGGAAGAGGAACAAAGGTACAGAGAACTTCAAGCTCCTGGAACCTCACCACGTTTCCTCTGTGTAAAAATGTTGGATTAGTTTCATCTGTAGTTTGACCTTCAGGAACTGAGGATTTTCTTCTTCATTTTAGCTCCAGTTCCTCCTGCCATCGTTCATTACAGCAGTGCTGCTGGAGCAGTGAGTCTGCAGTAGTGAAGAAGAGCAACAGACAGCAGCATATCACCAAATATTTGAGCAAGGTCTGTAGAGCTATTAGAGGGAGTGTCCTTGATTGGCTGATCCTTAATTTGTAATGTGGTGGCAGATCAGCAATGCTTGCTACATAAAGTAATGTAAATAATACATGTGTACAGTGTATGTTCACTTAACTTAAAAAATGGGGAAACTGCAGGAGTTCTTAACACATAAGTTATATTTGTAGTCCTTTCTGTGTTTTACTTATTAGTTTTTCACAAGAACTAATTTCTAAAACTATCTTAAAAAAATCTACCTGCCGCCTTGATGAACCTCGTGTTAAAAGATGGAAATAATACACCATAAAAGCTTATATATCTTTTACAAATATAACTGTTAAAACATTTACATTTTCTCCCAGTTGAGGAGACTTGTCCTTATAATTTCTTAAAATTAAAAGTTAAGCCTAACCAGCTATTTTAAAACTAATGCGGGCAATGTTGCCTCGTCAAGCAGCTTCTAATGCTAAAGCTCACAATAACCTTTTCGATCCAGATTGAACGTTTGTGTTTCTCTGCATGAGGCTGTGGTGTGGACTTTGGTCGCTTTTAGTGTTGTTGCTTTTAGAGAGAAATCTGATTATTGATGAGATGTGTTTGTATTTTTTAGATGAAAAGTGAGTGAATAGTGTTCAGGATTTTGCATCATGTGTATATCTGTTTCAGAGGATTTGTTTATATATATATATATATATATATATATATATATATATATAAAGTAAAAAAAATATATATATGTATACATATACATATGAATTTTTTTTTTACTTTTGGAGTGAATGAGCAACATCGTCAAGAAAAGCGGCTTAGGAGATTAACTCTGCTCTATTATTTGTCCATAATGAATATTGATAACTGATTATTAAATTAATACAGTTCAACGTTTTTGAAATCGCTCTAACAAAGGATGTAGTGTAGTTTCCTCAGTGACCAGTAGATGCTGGTGTTTGTACAGTTCAGCTCATTATTTCTCTCTATGTACATGTATACAGTGCAGTGTAATAGCAAATTTAACGTTATATTGTCATCTGCAGGACAGAGGCGCTACTACAGGTCAGGTCAAATCAATAAACATTTCTTATTTCTACTTTTAATACAAACACATAATACTACAAATATAAGAACTCCACTAACACATGTTCATGTATTCATAATGAAGTCATATAGGTTAACCTTCATAATCCATTCTGTGGTGTTTGGATAGAGAGACCCCCTGCCAAGCTTTTTATTTATAAAACAAATGTATTTATAATAAATTTAGACATTCTGAAATCTTTTAACCCCCTGTGTATTTCATGGCGTAATGAGTTTTTCTCCTTAACTTACCATATTAGTCCCATTCTGTAGCTGCTTTTTTTTGTCATGTTAAGGTTCCACTGAACTCCGTTTCACTTCCTTTGGTCAAACCACATGCTGCTAAGTTTGGACATCCTGCCTGAGCTGCTGGAGGATGAGCATGCACTAAAGCACTAATTCATCCCAATCAGACACGGTGCAGCAGTTGTACAGGGGCTGTTCATGATCTCTTTAAATGAACCAGCAGGAGAAAATGAAGATGATCTGTATTGTGAATAATCAAACATCATTTTACTAACCACTTATCAGATATTTATTTTCTTACAGAGGCTCCACCTAAACCTCAGCCTCCAACAACCAGTCCAGCAACCAAAGGAAGATCAACGACAATTACAGCTCCACCTAAACCTCAACACCAGTCCAACCTCCAACCTCCAAATCCAGCAACCAAAGGAACCACAGCTAAAACATCTCCAAATAAACCTTCCACAGGTACCACAAACATAATACACACCATGCTGAATATCTTTTATTTGAAAGGTTTTGTACTACGAGACACACAAAACACAAGCTAAACACTAAACCCAACTAGATCTTCAACATCAACATGAAATTTATTGAAAGTAGCTGCTGTTCTGTCTGAAACTCAGCTCTGAATGATATCCATACTAATGCTGCTGCAGATCCTCCAGAGCATCTACCCTTCATCCCCTTCGCCGCCCTGACTTTTGTGATCCTCCATGTTATTGTAGCTGTGATCTTCTGCAGGAAGAGGAACAAAGGTTCAGAGAACTTCAAGCTCCTGGAACCTCACCACGTTTCCTCTGTGTAAAACTGTTGGATTAGTTTCATCTGTAGTTTGACCTTCAGGAACTAAGGATTTTCCTCCTCATTTTAGCTCCAGTTCCTCCTGCCATCATTCATTATGGCAGTGCTGCTGGAGCAGTGAGTCTGCAGTAGAGAAGAAGAGCAACAGACAGCAGCATATCACCAAATGTATGGATGGGGCCTATATAGCTATTAGGCCTTGATTGGCAAAACTAATGTTCAATTTATATTGTAGTGGTCTTATTATCAGCATTTTCTCTGGTATGTCTCCTATAAATTCATAAACACACTGACAACGATATATTTAATACATTTATTAAATATTGCCATTTCATTGCGTTATGGTTGTTATTTTGCCGTTTCTTGCATTTAATAAACTTCTCATGCTTATTAGAAATCCTGTTTCTGTTTGAGATTTTATCTACTTAAAACCAGCTCACTGGTGGCTGGCACAGCTCATTTCAGATAAAGATTCTGGTTTTTAACGTGTTCATATTTGTTTCAAGGGAACTGGTTTTCCTGATTCTCCGGTCACAGAGGAATCAGGTGGTGACCCGTTCTTTCGTTCAAATTAACTAAATTAAAGCGAAGGCCAAAATTCACTACACATGGCAGTGACTCAGTGCATTTAGGCATGTAGACATGGTCAAAAAAGCTGCTTAAGTTCAAACCAAGCATCAGAATGGAGAAGAAAGCTGACAGAATTAAGGCAATTCTGAAGGCAAAAGGGTGTCCAGCCCTGACTAACTAGGTGTACCTAATAAAGTGACCTGTGTGTGTACATGTCTACATTACATGGAACAGTATAATCCAAATGGAAAGTAAGGTAAGAGGTGACACTGCAGGTTAAAAAAATCAATAAACATTTCTTATTTCTAATTTTAATACAATCATATAATGTTATAAACACAAGAACTCCACTAACACATGGTCATAATGAAGTCTTATAGTTTAACCTTCATAATATATTCTGTGGCGTTTGGATAGAGAGACCCCCTGTCAAGCTTTTTATTCATAAATCAAATGTATTGATAATAAATGTAAATGTTCTGCAATCATGTAACCCCATGTGTATTTCATGATTTACTGAGTTTTTCTCTTTAACACACTTCTGAATGTGATCTGTTAGTCACATTCGGTAGCTGATTTTTGTCATGTTCAACCTCCAACATCCACCGTAGCAGTCAAGGAAATAACTATCTCAGGTATATCTCTCATTATACACAATGGACTGATTAATATTTATTAATACAGCTTAAACATTACCAGATTTTACTAGAAAACACGCAAAACACAAACTAAACCTTTTTCCCTTCCTGTAGGCAACCCAACTAGATCTTCAACATCCAGCCCAGCGGTTGAGGAAATAACTACTGATAACTATGCTGATGTTGGTGCAGATCCTCCAGAGCATCTACCCTTCATCCCCTTCGCCGCCCTGACTTTTGTGATCCTCCATGTTACTGTAGCTGTGATCTTCTGCAGGAAGAGGAACAAAGGTACAGAGAACTTCAAGCTCCTGGAACCTCACCACGTTTCCTCTGTGTAAAACTGTTGGATTAGTTTCATCTGTAGTTTGACCTTCAGGAACTGAGGATTTTCCTCCTCATTTTAGCTCCAGTTCCTCCTGCCAGCGTTCATTACAGCAGTGCTGCTGGAGCAGTGAGTCTGCAGTAGAGAAGAAGAGCAACAGACAGCAGAAAATCAGCAAATATTTGAGCAGGGTCTGTAGAGATACTGTTTTAGAGGGAGTGTCCCTGATTGGGTGATCTGATGCTTAATTTGTAATGTGGTGGCAGATCAGCAATGCTTGCTACATAAAGTAATGTAAATAATACATGTGTACAGTGTATGTTCACCTAACTTAAAAAATAGGGAAACTGCAGGAGTTCTTAACACATAAGATAAATTTGTAGTCCTTTCTGTGTTTTACTCATCAATTTTTCTACAGCTAAAAACAAGAACTAATTTCTAAAACTATCTCTAAAAAATCTACCTGCAGCCTTGATGAACCTCATGTTAAAAGATGGAAATAATACACCATAAAAGCTTATATATTTTTTATGTTAAAACATTTATAAGGACATATCTTCCAGTTGAGGAGATGTATCTTTGTAAATTCCTAAGATTAAAATCTAAACCAAACCAGTTATTTTAAAACTAAAGCAGGCAGTGTTATCTCATCAAGCAGCTTCTAATGCTAGAGCTCACAATAACCTTTTTGATCTAGATTGAACGTTTGTGTTTCTCTGCATGAGGTTGGGTATGGACTTTGATCGCTTTTAGTGTTGTTGCTTTTAGAGAGAAATCTGATTATTGATGAAATGAGATAAAAAATGAGACAAAAATTAGATAAAAAATCCAGGAAATCACATTGTAGGATTTTTAAAGAATATAATTGTAAATTATGGTGGAAAATAAGTATTTGGTCACCCAATAACAAGCAAGATTTCTGGCTCTCACAGACCTGTAACTTCTTTAAGAAGCTCTTCTGTCCTCCACTCGTTACCTGTATTAATGGCACCTGTTTGACCTTGTTATCTATATAAAAGACACGTGTCCACAGCCTCAAACAGTCAGACTCCAAACTCAATCATGGCCAAGACCAAAGCGCTGTCGAAGGACACCAGGAAGAAAATTGTAGACATGCATCAGACTTGGAAAAGTGAATCTACACTAGGAAAGCAGGTTGGTGTGAATAAATCAACTGTGGGAGCAATTGTAAGAAAATGGAAGACATACAAAACCATTGATAATCTCCCTCGATCTGGGGCTCCACGCAATATCTCATCCCGTGGGGTCAAAATGATCATGAGACCAGTGAGCAAAAATCCCAGAACTACACGGAGGGACCTGATGAATAACCTGCAGAGAGCTGGGACCAAAGTAACAAAGGGTACCATCAGTAACACACTACACCGAGAGGGGCTCAGATCCTGCAGTGCCAGGAGTGCCCCCTGCTTAAGCCAGTACATGTCCAGGTCCGTCTGAAGTTTGCTAGAGAGCTTATGGATGATCCAGAAGAGGATTGGAAGAATATAATGTGGTCAGATGAAACCAAAATAGAACTTTTTGGGAAAAACTCAACTCATCGTGTTTGGAGGAAGAAGAATGTTGAGTTGCCTAGCCAGTCTCCAGACCTCCAGACCCCATAGAAAATGTGTGGAGGGAGTTGAAAGTCCGTGTTGCCCCAAAACATCACTGCTCTAGAGGAGATCTGCATGGAGGAATGGGCCAAAATACCAGCTACAGTGTGTGCCAACCTGGTGAAGACTTACAGGAAACATTTGACCTCTGGCATTGCCAACAAAGTTTATGTTGCAAAGTATTGAGTTGAACCAAATTTATTGACCAAATACTTATTTTCCACCATAATTTACAATTAAATTCTTAAAAAATCCTACAATATGATTTCCTGGATTTTCTATTCTCATTTTGTCTCTCATAGTTGAAGTGTAGCTATGATGGGACTGTGGTAGCCTAGCGGGTAAGATACTGGACTATGGACCAGAAGGTAAAGGGTTCAAATCCCATCTCTGCCAAGCTGCAGGGTCACTGTTGGGTCCTTGAGCAAGGCCCTTAACCCACAATTGCTTGGATTGTAAGATTGTATCAAATGTAAGTCGCTTTGGATAAGGCCATCTGCTAAATGCTGTAAGTGTAAATGAAAATTACAGACCTCTGCTTACTTTCTAAGTAGGAGAACTTGCACAGTCAGTAGCTGAGCAAATACTTTTTTGCCCCACTGTATATATCTGTTTCAGAGGATTTGTTTTATGTTTAAAAATAAAATTAAAATTCTTTGTGTATATTCACACCAAAAAAAAAAAAAAAAAAAAAAAAATATATATATATATATATATATATATATATAATTTATTTTTTTTGGTGTGAATGAGCAGTGTCGTCAATAAAAGCTGAGATTAACTCTGTTGTGTAAGTTGTCCATACTGAATATTGATTACTGATCATTAAATCAATATCATTAAATGTTTTTGATATCGCGTTCATGTCACTGTTCTTAAGGATGTAGTGTAGTTCGCTCGGTTGTCGGTAGATGCTGTACAGCTTGTATAGTTCGGCTCATTCTTTCACCCTACACTGTCTACAATGTTTTGATGGATGCTCAATAATCTAAGTGTGAAAATCCCAGAAGTTGAATCAGTTCATCTGGACATAAGGTTTTGTGGGAGAAACGGTTCATCACTCATCGAAATGGCTTCTTCAGTCACAGCTAGTTGAAAAACTTCCCCAATCTTATATACAGCACCTTTGCATAACGACTGGTACCAGCACCACTGCATAACAATGGGATCAGTTTAATACGCAGATTGCCATGGCAAGTAATGACAATGGCCACGTGTGCCATTCACACAGGATTGGGGAAGGGCTGCGATGGCGGCGTTGTAAGATGGTGAAAGGTGCACTCTGAGGCCCCCTCCTTGGTTCAGGGATGGACGTTCCCTTTTTACAAAAATGGCTTCTTTTACTCGGCGTTCAAACCAGCGTTCCTCTCTTTTAAGGATCTGCACGTCTTCATCATTGAATGAGTGGCCACTGGCCTGTAGGTGGGTATTAACCAGAATTCTGCCCTGGTGAGGTGGCTCTTCTATGTTGTGCCATCCGTTTTACCAGTGGCTGTTTGGTTTCCCCGATGTACAATTCCTGGCAATCCTCCCGGCACTTAACAGCATACACTACATTACTCTGTTTGTGCTGGGGGACCCGATCCATGGGGTGGACCAATATCTGGCGTAGCATGTTTTGGGGCTTGAAAGCCACCGAGACATGGTGTTTGGAAAATATGCATCTCAATTGTTCAGATGTTCCTGCCACATATGGAATCACCACTGGTTTACGCTTAGACTGCGGTTGTTGTTCTCCTCTCGTCAATCTGCTGGAGCACTGTTTGGGTGTCTTACCGGCTTTGACAAACCCCCAGTTCGGATAACCACATATGCCCAGGGCCTGCTTAATGTGAGATTTCTCTCCATCCTTGGTCGTTGTGTCAGTGGGGGGCGCTATCTGCTCGGTGGTACAGTGTCCTGATGACTCCTAGTTTGTGCTCCAGTGGATGATAAGAGTCAAACCTTAAGTACTGATCAGTATGTGTTGGCTTACGGTAAACATCGACTTTCAATCGTTCCCCATCTCCAATCACAACCTCACAATCCAAGAAGGCTAACCTGCCGTTCTTCATGTCCTCCCTGGTGAACTTAATGTGTTTGTCCACTGAGTTGATGTGGTCGGTGAAATGTGGTACTTCTTGAGATTTCATTTTAACCCAGGTGTCATCCACATATCTGAACCAATGGCTGGCTGGTGTTCCTGAAAAGGATCTTAGTGCCTTCTTTTCCACTTATTCCATTTACAGGTTGGCCACGATAGGTGAAACTGGGGAACCAATAGCGCCCCCATGTTTCTTCCTATAGTACTGCCCTCTGTATGCGAAATAGGTGGATTGAAGACACAGCTCCAAAAGCAAACCTTATGTTCAGATGAACTGATTCAACTTCTGGGATATACTGTATACACTTAAGATAACAAATGTGATGTAGAATTGGCACCTAGGGCAAAGAGGCGCTACTGCAGGTCAGGTCAAAGTAAATAAACTTTTCATATTTCTAATTTTAATACAAACACACAATGTTATAAACACAAGAACTCCTCTAACACATGATCATGTATTCATAATGCAGTCATATAGTTAAACCTTTGTAATAAATTCTGTGGTGTTTTGATAGAGACCATGCTATGCTTTTTATTTATAAGACAAATGTATTTATAATAAATGTAGATGTTCTGCCATCGTTTAATCCTCTTTGTCACACTTTATGATCTGTTAGTCACATTCTGTAGCTGCTTTTTGTCATGTTCAGGTTCCACTGAACTCAGTTTCACTTCCTTTGGACATCCTGCCTGAGCTGCTGGAGGATGAGCATGCACCAAAGCAGCACTATTTCCATGTCTGATGGGGACTTTAGGCTGTGTTCATCCCATTCAGACCCGGTGCAGCAGTTGTACAGGGGCTGTTCATGATCTCTGTAGATGAACCATTTAGGTTTGGATCCTCAGTAAGAATGCAGCTGTGTTTCCTTCTCTTCCTGACAGGCCTTCATCTGACTGCAGGTCAGTTCATGCTTTTTCTCCTCTTCCACAAGATCCAGTTTGTTCTGATGCTGCACCACAATCTGTTTTATAGAAACTCATCATTTGGTTCAGATGTTCATTCATACTTTATATACACAGATTAATAAATGAGAACAAGGTGAGATTTAAAGATCGTGGGGATGAAGATGATCTGTATTGTGATACAAATCTGAGGAAGCATTGGAGGTCCTTCCGGGCCGAGGGAGTCGGCCACTCTACCACTGCTTGTACCTTGGTTGGGTCTGCCCGAATCCTGCCTGGCTCGACAATGTAACCCAGGAAGGTGATGGTCCGCTTGTGGAATTCGCATTTTTCTCCCTTCACAAACAGTGGATTTTCAAGAAAGCATGAAAGCACCTGTCATACATGGACGACATGTTCCGAGAGGGATAAAAAAAAAATAAAAAAATCAGGATGTCATCCAGATAAACGAATGCAAACCTGGTAATGAAGTCCCAGAACACGTCTTTCATGAGAGCCTGGAAGACGGTTGGAGCGTTGGTCAATCCGAATGGCATGACGAGGTATTCGAAGTATTCTGAGCTGCGGTCAATGGGCTGAGGAGCTGTCTGTGAGGGACCTGGTCCAAACTCTGACGATGTCGATGACATATCCCAGCTGCATGGGTTCTGGTGAGTCTGAGGTGGCAGAAATGGGAGCAGACTTGTCTGGGGGTGAGGCCATACAATACCTGTGGAATGGAGCTGGTCCAATCTCAGCAGCATGGTCAAGCCGTTCACGATGGAGCACAGAGGTGACCGGCTAAGCGGTTCACCAAATGAAATAATTCATCCAGGACCGCCAGTTTGTCCTTGACGGTCTCAGACAGACCCAGACGAAAAGCACTGTCGTGGTTTTTTGACAGAATGCATGCTGATCACTTAATCAAAAATCACTCAAGCAGAATCAAAGTTTCAGAGGAGAGGCAGACAAGTTTATTGCAAGCAATAAGGGACATCCTCACACCACAGCAGAGGTGCGAAGAAGCCAAAGAGCCACAAATCTCTG